>BHFT01071732.1:0-53604 GCA_004320025.1 Laticauda laticaudata | reverse complement strand
ATCGCCCACAGACCGTGAGGGGATCGTGGAAGCTTGCTGCATCCTGCACATCTCATGCGCACCTGCTACCCAGTGTTGCAGAAACAGGCTCATGGACCTCCAACAAGATAATGGGACATGAGCCTGGGAATGGAGGCAAGGGCAAAACCTGCAAGACCACTGAGGATGTGCAACCCCAACAGAAGCCTCACGTGAAGGAAGAAGCAGCGCAACTCCTGAGACACTGGTGCAACTCCCCAGCTGGAGCAATGGAGTGGCAAGAACAGGATGATAGATGATGAATGGATGCTTCCTCAGCCTGTCTCATCACACGGATGAGATTGGCCATGTATGTTGGGGGCCTCCAAATGAACAGGCATTTAATAAGAGTTGTGTTTATGTTGACATGTGTGGATGATTGATTCATTATTATTGATAATAAAGGGCCATATGTGTGGCACCTGGGAGGTGGACCATACAGTCCCACTATGCTTGCACTGGAGGATCTATCCCACAGCTATCTTAACCCATCCCAAAGTATCCCTGCCCATCCCACTGCTATCTCAACCCATCCCACTGCTATCTAAACCCATCCCACAATCATGCAAAGGCTAAACCATTTCTAAAAGTTTCCACCAAGCTTTATTAAAAAAGAAATGAAGCAAGTGTGGAATCAAAAATAGACTTTATTAACAACAAGCTATAAAACAAAAATGAGTCTCTGGCACTCCTCTTGGCGCTCAGTCTCAGGGGTGAAGGGTGCAGGTGCTTGGAGTGGCTGGTGCTGGAGTGCTTGTCGTGATCCCCACATCATCAGCTCCTCCAGAAGCAGAAGCAGCAGAAGCCCCAGACGCAGAAGAGCGAGCCCATGCTGCAGAAGCTCCAGCAGAACAGAGTGAGGGCCAGGGGCAGGATGGTAGCCCTGTCCCTCTTTGCCAGGGCTGGCAGCAGATGGCTGAGCTTGCTGTTCTTCCCCATGGTTGTGGGGTTGCTGGCTCAGGAGCTGGCAGGAACCAAGGCTGGCAGGAAGGCTGGCAGGGAGGCAGGCACCAAGGCTGGCAGGAAGGCTGGCACCAAGGCTGGCAGGAAAGCTGGCAGGGAGCAGGCACCAAGGCTGGCAGGAATACTGGCAGGCAGGTAGGCACCAAGCTGCATGCAGGCATGAACCAAAGCTTGCAGGAGGCAGGCACCAAGCTGGCAGCAGGCAGACAGACAGGCTGGCAGGGAGGCTGCAGCAAGGCTGGCAGCAAGGCTTGCAGGCAGGGCAGGCAAGGCTGTCAATCCGTCCGGCAGCAGTCTTTCCTCTGAATGGTGACCTGCTTCAGCTGCTCCCTTATATCCGCGGCGGCTAGCAATGCATCCTCCCCGCATGCGCAATTAACGCTAGGCATCCGTTAGGCTTCTGCGTGCATCCGCTAGGCTTCCACTCTACATCCGTTGTATCCTTCTGCGTCGCTTTGCTAAAGTCCCCCGGAAGCCAGCGAATGTGCCATCCACTCCCATCCGCTTCCATCCACTGGGCTCCATTCTGCATCCGCTTTCCATCCACCCTCATCCTCCTCGCGTCCATTCCTTTCCGTGTTATCTGCCCGGTTATGCAAATTTTTGCCCCTTCTGAGAGCGGATAACAACAGGATGGAACATTTTTCTCGTCCGTTGTGTCCTTTTTACTAACGTTTTGCATCCGTTGGGCAGTGTGACAGAGCCTTAAATCACTTTCTTCAGTGGCATTGTTCATTTTGAATGGCCACTAAGTGAGCTGTTGTAAATTGAATACCTGTATTACCATAGATTTTGTGGAATTGGGTATTTTTGGTCATTCAAATAACTGCCTTCCTTTCCCGTGTTCTGGGCAAACTATCAGTGCAAAAGCAAACATCTTCACCTACCTTGTGGATAGGAGAAAAAAGCAAGAAGGTAGCTATAGTGTACCTGGGTGGTACACTAAAGCAGGGGTCTCCAACAGAGGTGGAATTCAACAGGTTCTGACCAGTTCTGGAGAACTGGTGGTGGAAATTTTGAGAAGTTCAGGCAGGCATATAGCATCCCTGACTGGAGATTTTATAATATCCTTCCCCTGCCATGCCCACAGAACCGGTAGTAAAAAAATTTGAATCCCACCACTGGTCTTGGCAACTTTAAGCCTGATGAACCTCAACTCCCAGAATGGGGAATTCTAGGAGTTGAAGTCCCCCCAGGTTTAAAGTTGCCAAGGTTGGAAACCCCTCCACTAAAGAATTAGACAAGCAATAGAGAGCACCTTGCCCAAACTTTCTCCTCTGAGATTTTGGACAAGAATGTTTGTGACTTTGATCTTCCCAGATACACTTTAATAGTTCCTCCAGAATTCTTAGGTTGAGGTTGTGGGAGATTTGTATGGCTTCCTAATTTCCTAAATCTGGGATATAAATGGCTTCTTAATGTCCTAAATCTGGGATATAAATAAAGAAATTTAGTTCAAAATATCTAAAGTTGCCCTCCAATGAAACTGATTACTGGTTACTACTTATATGTCCATGACTTTATAAAAGAGCTCACTTATTGAAATGAAAAGAGACTAAATATTTATAAACATATCAATAATACATGAGTCAAGTCTAAATGACAAAAAAAAAATCATAGTGACTAGAAATAATAGGAGTTCTTAAGAATATTAGCACAGCCTTTCTGCATCAGGGTAAGGGCCATTTTAGTCCAGCTTTTTGTTTTTACAAAGGACAACCAGAGCCTTGTTCAAACATCCCTCTCAAACTCTTCTACAGGTGGCATTTGTAGCCACATAATTCTCCTTTATGAGCCACCCCAGTTGACATATACATTGATTATGTGTTGTGTGAAGCAGTTCCTTTCATATATTCTAAATTTCCCAGATTCATTGGGTTAAGAATTTCCTCTGGCCACTTTATCTGCACCAGAGAGCAACTGCTAAAACAGTCATAGGAATGTTTTATTCAGGGATGGGATTCAACCGGTTGTTACTACCAGTTCGGTGATTATGTTGTGCTGCGCAAAGCAGTTGAGGTTGAAAAAGCAGGAAATAAAGGTGAGGTAAGAGCCCGGGTGGGCAGGTGGGCCAAACAGCAGCAGACACAGAACTGGTTCTATGTCTGATGCTCTTCAGAGCTACCGGTTCTATAGAACCGGGCAGAACCAGTAACTTCCCACCCCTGGTTTTATTGCTGGAATCCTGACACCATACATGATTTTGTATACTTTATGTCCTTCAGTTGCCTTCTTCTAATCTAAAGATTGAGACCCATTGTTCTGATGATTATGTGCCATCAGGTCAGTATTCATTCTTAGAGACTACGTAGTTATTTTTTCTTCAAGATGATCTATCCCCAACCTTGTTTTCCAATAGTGCATTTGCTACCACTGTAATTAAGTCCATCCACTTTGCTGCTGATTATCCTTTTTCCAGATGTTCAAACCTTCTGGAGAGGATAGTTCTACTCTTCTCCATTTTTTTCCTACTGTGGATCTGTTTTCTGCTGTTGTGAGATACAATATAATAATAGGTTGTAATTTTCTGTAATGTAGACTACCTCACAATGTTGAGATCCAAATATGAACATATAACTGATTTGTAATAAGGTCATTATAATTTTTGCCATCTCTTTCCTAGTGATTTCAAGCATGGAGTGTGCATTTGTTTCATAGCTGAGCTAATATCTTCGTTCAGTTATTTATTGATTCCAGCAACTTTTCCTCAGTGGTTGCAGTTCGTCCCCATCATTGTGATATGCTGACAGAAGAGGTTGCTCCAAAAATGCTTCAATATTATCATTACTTAAAATACTTTGCCCTTTGATCATTGTTCCAGTTTAAAACATCTCTTTGGAGCTCTTCACAATCATTTTTAGTTTTTACCATCCTGAATAATTTAGTATCATTCACAAATTTGGCCAGTTCACTGCTTACCTTGTCAACATAATTTATATCTCAATAAAAAAGCATTAGGCCTTCCACTGAGAAAATTGTCCGTTTAGTTTTACTATTTGCTGGTTTCATGCCAGGAAAGGACATCCTTTTATTCCATAACTGGTATGTGTATTCAAGAGCTTTTCTAAAGACATGAAAGTTTTTTAAAATCTAAGAATAAAACGCTGGAGGGATCTTTTTGGTACATCTGCATTGAATAACTTTATTACTCATTAATTTACTGTACTTTTCTATGTATACATTAATTGTTCTAAGGTATTCTGCTGTATCTAAACTGAAATTATACCTTTCCGTGCAGATTGTGTGTTTCTGTTTGATTTAGCTGAGCATTTTTCTTGGCCATCTCCAGCCAAACAATAGTGCAAAGCCTTCTTATAATAAATCAAAGAGTTTTCAAAGAGTAAGAATGTGGATTAACACACCACTTCAGAATGAGTCTCATAGGCTGGTAGATTAAGATGCTTATGTTGACTCTGTAACCTTAGTCAAATGTCTTTTAAGTATCTACTGTCCTCTGAGCAGTTTCAGAAATGTTGTGGAGGCCACGAGGAATAATTTTGCTGAAAATAATGCAACCTTTTGTGAAAATGCAATAATCATATGAATGTGAATTAGTAAGATCTTTACTAACATATATTATATTCTAAGTAATCAGTGCAATGATGCTAAATATAGTTTCGCCACAGGCCCTTTGATACCAATCTATTTTTGCCTTTTCCAGAATGGGAAGGCCACTAATATAGCTTCTGGGGACAGCATTGAGGGAAGGTTTTACTGCCTTCATGTTCTACATCATCTTTTTGAGCATTTGAACAAAAGTCAGGTTGTATATCTAATTAATAAATACATATTTAATCATTTTTATCTGAGCTAGCAAGGCTTGACATTTGTGAGTGGCTGGTCTGCCAAATTCCAAAAACAGCAATTCCAATATTGGAGGAAAGAACAACCATAGTGAATAGAGGTAGTCCTGAACTTACGATCACAACTGACCTCTCAACATTTCTGTTGCTAAGTAAGACACTTAAGTGAGTTTTGCCCCATTTTATGACCTTTCTTGCCCCATTTGTTAAGTGAATCACTGCAGTTAAGTGAACCTAAGTCATGGTGGTGTAGTAGTTAGAATGCAGTATTGCAAACTAACTCACTGTTCACTTCCAGTAGTTTGATTCTGACCAGCTAAGATTGACTCAAACTTCTATCCTTCTGAGGTCAGTAAAATGAAGACCCGGATTGTGAGGGACAATGTGCTGACTCTGTAAACTGTCTAGAGAGGCTGTAAAGCACTATGAAGCAGTATATAAGTCTAAGTGCTATTGCTTCCCCATTGTTTTTGCTTGTCAGAAGCTTGCAAAAGGGAATCACATGACCCTGGGACATTGCACTGCAACTGTCATAAATATGAGTCAGTTGCCAAGCATCTGAATTTGGATCACCAGACAATGGGGGTGTCACAATAGTTGTGTGAAAAATGGTCATAAGTCATCTTTTTCAGTGCTGTTGTAACTACCTCTAACTGGATAATAATTAGATGAGCCACAAAAACATGCCAGAGGCTGCATTGTCCAAAATAGGACAATCACAATGTACAATAAAAACAAAATTTGATTTAATTACCACTTGATTATGGTTGCAATGATTGCTACCTGCATATTTGATATTTCCCCATTCTGTCATATTAAAAAGTTTCTATGGAGTGGTGCAGCCTTGATAATAAAAACTATTATAAATGGGAAATAACTCTCAGAGGATCTTTGATAGCTGCAATATGTATACTTTTATGCTGCCCTCCATGGATTATAATACAAGTTGTTTCTTGGCTAAGGAAAAGCCTTGGTGCAACCTCTTAATAGTCTGGGTCCCCCAGATTTGCTGGCATTGATTTCCTAGACAATATTGGGGTTTTGTTTTGTTTAGTAGAATCTTGGAAGCTGGCCCCAATTCTGTTCTGGCAGTTTCCATAAAGTAAAGATCAGAACCCTTTGTGAAGATGATATATTTATCAAAAAGCAGAGTCTTTATGTTCAATTATTGGCTCCTCTAGCAGCGTCTCTCAATCTGGACAACTTTAAGATGAGTTGATTTCAACTCCCAGAATTCCCCATACAGAAGTTCTGGAATTTCAAATTCCAATATTGGATTATGCTCAATGGCTAAACTGAAATAAAGGAACAACGAAGGAGATTTTTCAACAGAAATTCCATCCTGAAATTCCATCACTATGATCTTTCACAATAAACCAAACATTACAACAACCTTGCAAATAAAACCAGAAGCCAAATAAAAATACATGCAGAACGCCCAATTATCTGAGATGAATTTTTAATAGAAGTCATACTTTTTCTTAGAAAGTACTTTTTTTTCTTTTTTAACAAAACAAAACAAAAAAGAGCAGGGTATTTGCTATGGCCCTTTACATTAGGATAAGAAAATTCCAAACAGATTCAAACAGCAAAGAAAAAAAAAAGGGGGAGACAAAAATATTTTTAAAAAATGCAAACCCACTGGGTTTGAAGTAAAATAACTTTGTTCAGGAAGGGGAGGGGACTTTTGTTAGAAAATAAAAGAATAATAAGACAGAATTAAAACAAATTAAGACAAGAAACTACCATGCTGAGAGAGAGGCAGAGAGGCAGGCCCACCTCCACACCAAATCCTCATTCCAGAGAAGCACAAACCTCTGGATGAGTTACTACGAGTCTAAGCTAAGATTTGCAAACCCTTAGTAGTGAACTCTTAAGTGCAGAATTAGCTAGATTTGTGTTTATTTTTTCCTTTGCTACCCATTTGCTGCTACTTTATAAAAGGTGCACATCAAAGACTAAGTTCAACCTTTATACCAAGTGAAATCCTTCAAACACATTAAAGTGCTATGTAAGTGCTAGGTATTGTTATTAGGTTCACAACTGGTATTTTATATACTTACCTTGGAGTAAGCCACTTCTGACGCAGGGATTTCAGCTTCTGAATAAACATGCATAGGATTGGATTGCAAAGTCTCAAACTTGGGGTCTACCAATAACTTGTCAGCCATGGTTTTATCCTAACAAATAAAGGGATGTACAATGAATGTGGCATGGAATGTGCACCACTACTAAGGAATTAAAATCAGAAGCTGCAGTGGAGCAAAACCAGAAGGCTCTCAATGCGCTTTCCTTCCACATCTTATGACAAGGGCTGCTCCATACAATGGATACTATTTTCCTGGAGGGAAGCAGCAGTTGCTTCCAAAGTTGGATTGCAAGAGACATTAATCATGCATTTTCACACATAATATTTTCCCCACATGCTGGTTATCTATGTATTGGAGACAACTGAAGGTGCAAAACAGCACTAGATCTCCATAGTGAGGCACTTGTTATTCCTAAAATAAGAGAATGCAAATATTGATCAGGCTTTACAGTATTGCAAGCAGGGAGCATATAATTTATTTTTGGCAAATCAGGTACAATCTCGACTCTATAATGCAAAAATATCCATTTGGATTATAATTATGCAATATTTAACTCCAACTGTTTTACTGCGAAGCCTGATGTTTGAATTTGGAGGTGGCGGTGATAGAGAATTTGAATTTTATTTTGGTAAGGAGTTATGTAGGTAGCAAAAATAGCCTCTCAGGTGTGAAAGTAAATGATTGTGATAAGTAGCTTACAAGGGATGGAAGTAGCAGCCTATGCAGATCTGAAGAAAGAAGTGGAGACACAACATGGTTTCTTTTTGTTCTCTCTTTTTGATGGGACAGCAATTAATGCAAGGACACTTAATCCACGGGAACCCTGGATGTCCACAGAGAAGGGCAAGTGATGTTGTGTGTGTCATTTTGATGTTGCTGCAGGTTTTACCAAATGCTTATGTTCAGAATCCAGATTCAACATTTGTTATACATCAGTAGTTCTGGAATTATGACCAAAATTGGACCTGAATTTCCACTGCTAAACAAAAAGGTTGTAAAAGAGAGTAGCTCTCTTTTTTTTGCCTACATTGTTAAGCAAATCACTGCAGTTAAGGGAATCATGTGG
This sequence comes from Laticauda laticaudata, assembly GCA_004320025.1. Lineage (NCBI taxonomy): Eukaryota > Metazoa > Chordata > Lepidosauria > Squamata > Elapidae > Laticauda > Laticauda laticaudata. The sequence continues at coordinate 45,664 of BHFT01071732.1, read as the reverse complement.
TCTTTAAGTGAATCTGGCTTCTCTCATTGACTTTTGTTTGTCAGAAGCCAGCTGGGAAGGTCGCAAATAGCAATAACATCATCCTGGGATGCTACAAACCTTTGTAAATAGAAACCAGTGGTGGCCAAGGACCTGAACTTTGATCACATGACTATGGGGAAGCTGCAAAAATTGTAAGTGCGAGGACCGGTTGTAAGTCACTTTTTTCAATGCCATTTTAACTTCTGTCACTAAACAAATGATTGTAAGTCAAGGACTNAGGACCGGTTGTAAGTCACTTTTTTCAATGCCATTTTAACTTCTAACTGTCACTAAACAAATGATTGTAAGTCAAGGACTATCTAAAGTCTACTCACATGCAATTAAACAAGATGAAATAAGTAAATAAGAGCTTTCTCCAAACTGATTCCCACCCCTCTTCCCAAAAATGCAATGTCATCCCAACAATGGGCAGTCTTCCAATTAAGGAAGGGTAGGCTAGGATATGATTTTGAGGTTATCCTGGTTATTTTGCCTATAAGGTTTGCAAATCCTAACTTTATTGTCATAGTTCTTTCTTTTATTTTTAAAAATCACCCATCACCACCATAGCAGTTTCAGCAATATTACGAGTAAGGGATTGAGGAGGTGACAGATCAAAGTGCTCTTTGGCTGCTGGCCATGATATGCAGAGAGGATGGCATCCAAATCCCCCTTCAGAACAGAGAAGGCAAGCTGAGATGAATGGTTTTCAGTTCATTTACTCCCGTTAGCCCAGGTTTGGGCAGGTTCTAGCAGCAAATGGAGAGTCAAAGTTAACTCCAGCAAGCCAAGCCTGCTAGAAGAAGCAGAAATGATCAAATGTGGAGGAACCTGAGAAGGCTCTGCAGCACACCCTGTCCCTAGGAGCAGGGAGCCTAAAACTAGGATTGAGATGAAGCAAGGAAGTTGGGGGGACCAGGGGAACAGAAGGCACCCCAAGTATTGCTGCTTCTTAGTGGTGCATGGAGGGAGGGGGGGTCTCTGTGGAAAAGCTGAAGGTATCTCAGTACCAGCAACTTTACCAAGAAGCTGCAGGATGGTGACAGAGGGCCATTCCTTTTCCATCCTACGTTGTGTCCATGAACCACTTGGCTGCCCTGTTTCTTCTCTAACCATGGGCTGGGAATCTTTTGCACGTTCAGATTAGAATTGGAAAAAGAAGAAGAAAATGATTGGGGAATAAAAGGTGCAAGAGAAAACAATGGCTACTTGAGTTGGGGGGGGGTTCATTAAGAATGACAGATGAAAATCCAGAAATAATACCTCCACCCCCATTTCCCATTTTCCTTCTCTTCCTCTCCCCATTTTCCACCCCTCAGGGGTGACTGATATTAAAGTGCAGCTGGATAAAAAGAGGTTGCTGGGAGATCCAAGATTGCAAGTGGGAAGAAGGGAGGGAGAGAGGGAGGGGAGAGGAGTGTTTTCTTTTCTTTAGAGATGTCAGACATTGTGCAAGGGTAGGGTCCCTCTCGTATCCCACCCCATCCAACTGGAGTCTGACTCCTCCCATTTATTGAGTCTGGGGTGGCTCTTCGGCAGCAGGTACTGGTGACTGGCCCTGGGAGGGCCCCAGGGGCTGGGAGGGCTGGTGGTTTGTAGATGGGGAGTCGCTCTCGGGGTCCTCAGTTTCCTCATCTGAGACGCCATCAAGACGGAAGACCTGCCGAACAGTGCGGCTGGTGAAGCTGAGAGGTGTGCGCCTGCAAATGGACAGCAGAAGAGAGAGATATTGCTGTTACATCACAGCAAACACACATCACCTGAGCTAACAACATCCTGTTTATAAGTTGGATTTGCCCCATGTATAACACAAGGCGAAGTAAGTGAACACACAATATTTGCGGGGCTGTCTATTTTGTTTTCTTTTGCCAAGTTCGAAGAAGCTAAAAGCATTTGGCTTACAGGGTTTGTCCAAATCTATGCAAATTCTTAACGCAGCTCCAGTTGTTCAGTTTAAAGCTGCAGCCAATCAGGCTGTTAATGCCAAGCAAAGCAGGGCAAACACCAAAGAGATGTGGAGTCCTTGGTTGTTTTCTTGCAGATATTTCGTTACCAAACTAAGTAATATCATCAGTACTAGTAGGTAGAGGAGTTTGTTCTCATTTTATAAACTAGTGACTTGCTCTGTCAGTGTTGGTGTGAGTGGTTTTGATAATTCCCTTATTGAGCTGTTGTTTACTGTTAGCTTGTTTAGCTGTTCCTTGATTGGGGCACCGCCAAGACCATTCCCATCAACATTGACAGGGCAAGCTATGTTCCTTTTTATTCATATCCATTTAATGTATTCATAATCATGTTTGTACTTATACTGTTATCTAATACTTGCTTGACAAATAAAATAAATAAATATAACATGAGAACAAATCCCAAATACTGATGATGTTACCTAGTTTGGTAAAGAAACATCTGCAAGAAAACAGCCAAGCCCAGAGAGCACCAAGGATCCTACAATACATAAAAATGTAAGAGAGGATGTGTTCTGTTTATTTTTAAAACTGGAGGGTGGGGGAGAATAGCAACTCCACACCTCAATATAAAGCCCTTTTCAGTGAATTACAATGTCTCAACTTAGAGATTTAAACCTGCACTTGGTTTATTTGGAAATAAACCAATATAAATAAGGCTTGGGGTTTTGTTTTTTATACTACCGATATGCATGTTAGACTAATGCTAATATGTAAAAAAATGCTTTTGAAGTATATGTTACTGGTATGTACACACAATGATATGTAAAAAGCTGCACCAAAATAGTTTTCAAGCAATGCATACAAGTTTAAAGGTATTCTTTAAAGTTATTAGCAAGAGAGTTGCTAACTTTGTAGTGCCATGGACATTACCCACAGTCTTACTCTTCCCCATGTTTTAAACCCGAACTCTCAAATTGCCAATGTTTTCTGTTCTTACTCCTTTGTGTGAGGATATGGCTATTGATAGATAGCAGCAAAGCCAAAGGAGAAGCATTGTTCTCTGGGAAAGGAGAAAAATGTCCTTGATTGCAGAATACCTTCTATCCATTAATACCCTTGGCTGGGTCTAAAATCCACAGAAGCTGTTCAAAGAAAAGCAGCACTTACCACAATCACAAAGATTCTTGCTATTAGGGAGAAACCACAAAGAAGAGCTAGCACAAGCCTACTCAGCGTTTTTGTATCTCACCCCACTTTTGCTGGGATAGCTAGACACAGCTAGAAGCTCACACGGATAGCAAGCTCTCCCTGCCTTCTCCTGCTACAGTTTAAGCATTCTTTGACCTGGGATTCAAAGTTGCTAGATGCATCAAGCAAGCATTCTAGCTGTTTTCGCTGAGGGCTAAAGCAGATATATTGGGCCTGGCAAAAAACACGGGGGAAAGCAATGAAAGAGCCCACAATTCGAATTGATCTGTAAAGCAGGACTGGAGGAGGAAGTGATTAAATCTTAAACCTTGTGCCACTGACCAGTTCTTGTCTCCTAGCTGTTTTAGCACTGGAAAAACAAGAGGGAGTGTAGTTACAGCTTCTCAGAAAAAAAACCCTAAAGGCATGGGTTCAAATCACAACTCAGCCATAAAGACTGACCATTCAGCCCTCTTCCTAGATTGTGGTGAAGCTAAAGCAGTGTGAGACAAATAAAAGATCTATGCATACCTTTCCCATTTCCTTAAAGAATGGCCCAGAAAGCAAATAAGCAGAAGGCTGGAAAATATTGGTAGGATCATGTACATATCACTTGATCTCCAAGAGTTGCAACTTAAGGCTAGATCCCACTGGCCAACAGATGCAAAACGTATGCAAAAAGGACACAGCGGATGAGCAAAATTTCGGGGGTGGCTCCATCTGTTGTCATCCGCTCCAAAAAGTGGCAAAAATTTGCAGAAACAGAACGGAAAAGAAAGGAAAAGAACAGACATGGGTAGTATGTAGCGGGGATGTTAAACGGATGTTCATAGGAAGCCTAGCGGATGTATATCGGATGCAAACTGTTCACTGCTCATCCTTTCTGTTTCCGTGCTACTAACGCTGTGTAGACGTTCCGTGTACCTTTTGTTTCCTCCCTCTTTCCGTTTTCAGCTGCAGCGGATGTGAGTTGCGAGGATGCCCAGAGGATGCAGAGAGGATACAGCGGACGTTTAACGGATGATAAACGGGCATAGAACGTTTGTTGCTCGTATGTCACGGATTTACATCGTACACGGCAGAAAGTTCATCCGTTCACAAAGTTTTGTGCAGCTCAAAACTTCTTGTGCGGATGAAATAGCAGTAGACGGATGCTTGACGGATAGAGCGTATGAAACACATATGCAATGAGTACACAACGGATGCATCTCGTTTTCCAACGGAATGCAAGCTTTCTTTAACGTTTTACATCCTCTCTGCATCCGTAAGTGCAGTGGGACAGGGGCTTTAATAATGTTTGTAAATCTGAGTGCATGTGTTGTGTACATGTGCATGTAAACATTGTGGACTGAAATTCAGTGGTATAGTACAGAAAGTCCCAAATTAATTCTTCTACAATTAAAAAATTGTAGAATCTTTTATCTCCTCAGATTCTACATTCACAGCCTGAGAAAACTGGATTAAACAAATAACTCCTCTTACATGAGACTTTTTTTTTAAATGATAGAAAGAATTAAGCACCCCTTCCTCCAGACATAAATTGGGAGTATTCCACGGCCACATTTTGTGCTAAAAAATAAGAACAGGAAGCCAGGAAATCATGGGTCTCTACTATCAAGTCTGTTTTAACTTTAACTGCGAACAGGGAAGCAGAGAGTTTTTGTGTTGCAAGTGCACACCCACACATATACAATCCCACCTCAAAACTACACAACACACGCATGCAGAACATGGGGAGGGTGAGCGGGGAGAGTGAGAACATACTTCCGTTGACGTCGCTCTAACTTGCTGTTGAGTCGAGAAAAGGGTGAAATGGAAGAAAGGAAAAAAAGGAAAGATGCAAACATGAACACGTGATCTGGAAAGAACTCCACTTTGAAAGAAGAGCAGAAGCATTGAAAAGGAAACAAGAGGGATGTGAGGTTGGTAGTTCAGGTTTTTGGACAGAAGAATCATTAGTAGCCCCAAGGTAGCCATTGTAACCTTAAACAGTTGCTAAATGGCCAGTCATAAGGTGAGAACTACCCGTACTTGCTTTACATCTACAGAATTGGGTTGCCAATACAGAGTGCTGAATTTGACGAAGAGAGGTCTAAATTCAAATCAAGCACCGTTGAGGATAAATCTGAGTGACTGACCTTAATCTAGTCACTATGGCCCACCTCACAGACTTCTTGGAAAAATAGCAGAATACCACTGACCCGTATAAAGCTACTGTCACATCAAAATATATTTCAGGCTCCCTAACAATAAACATATGACTGTTGTTGTCCCTTCTATAGATAAAAGAGAAAACCTTTTAGATCAAGGTGAGCAACTATGACTTTACAATCTATGGACAACATGGTTGGCTCAGAAATTATGGGAGTTGAAGTCCACAGGTCGTAAAGTTGCCATAGTTTCCCACCACTGTTTTAGATCTTACATTCTCAGTGGAAAGCTAAAATTCTATACTGGAAGAATTTATGGGAACTAAGCTCCAACATTTCTGGAGAGAAACAGGTTGAAGAAAGCCGTTACGAATGTTCTACACATCCCACCCAAGGTTCAATGGTATTCTTTCAGTTAGACACACTAAGCAAAAATATAATACAGGAAGCCCTCAACTTGCAACAGTTCACTTAGTGACCATTCAAAGTTACAATGACACTGAAAAAAAGTGATATGACCATTTTTCACACTTATGACTGTTGCAGCTTCCCCATGGTCATGTGATTTGGATGGTTGACAACTGAATCACATTTATGACAGTTGCAGAGCCCCGGGGTCGTGTAATCCCCTTTTGCGACCTTCCAACAAGCCACGTCAATGGAGAAACCAGTTTCACTTAACAACTGGGTTACTCAATTATCAACTGCAGTGATTCACTTAACAAATGTTGTGAGAAAATGGGGCAAAACTCACTTAAAAAATTTCTCACTTAGCAACATAAATGTTGGGCTCAATTGTGGTCATAGGTTGAGGACTACCTGTAAAAAATAATTCACTCCTGTTGTAGACACAGAAACAGAAAATACTACACTGAACAATTCGATTCTCTGGTGGCACTGCTGCTCTCAAACTGTTCCGCTCTCACTGTTTCTCCTATTAAAAGGCCACACTGCATCTGGCTATAGCTTCTTATTTTTAACCAAATGTTCTGAGGCCATGTGGTGAACCCGTGTGGGCAACTTCTAGATGTGAACTTACATCTCCCAGGATTTCCTAGCCATTCTCTCTCTCTCTCTCTCCCTCCCTCCCTCTCTCTCTCTCTGTCCTTCTGGCACTGAATTAATATTCTATAGTCCAGATGTAGATACCCTCCACATGGTTTAGATTTGCATAAGGGTGTGGGAACTTGTAATCCAAAACATCTGGCAGAACCAAGTTGTCTATCCTTGCTGTAGCATAATTACAAATAGACTTGGGATGGCAGAAATAATGAACACCGTAAAAGAGGAAGAACAGGGACAAAAATACAGTGTCCACAAGCATGTTGGGATAAAAAGACACACAGAGAGAGATTAGCAGGACAATCTTTCCTAAACTGGTTTGGGCTGAAAACATTATAGAGAAGCATACTGCTTTTTAACCCAATTAAATGTGGTTCCTGTTTAACGACCACTTATTCAGCGACCAATCAAACTTACAACAGTGCTGAATGAATGAAAGTTACACCAGTTCAAGCACTTAGGTCTGCTGCAGTGTCCCTGCAGTCACATGATTGCCACTCACAGCCATCTTTGCTGGCTTCCTACAAGCACACCAATGAGAAAGCCGGCAGGGGGTTGCTAATGGCAACCACGTGACATCCTTACTTAATGATCTGCCATGAGTTGCAGAGTAACGGCAACCAGAAGTGCCAGAACTTCCATTGTTAAGTGCCATGGACATGGGAAATGTTACACGATATATTCCAGTCTGATTTGCCATTGTTCAGCGAGAACTATCTGTTGCTGAGGCCCAGCCACACGACACTACTCACCTGAGGCGATTGCGCAGGCTGGTGACTTCGCGATTCATGGATTCTGCTGATTCGGTGACATCCTCAAGTTCACGCTGCATGCGACGGCGGCTGGCGTTGGCCCGCGAGACCTCTTCTTCCGCCTCCTCCAGCTGACGCTTCAGCTGTTTCAACCGCAGGTGGCCTTTTTCAACCTGCCCAAAAACAGCCACAGAAGGGAAGCCTAAACCTCTGCTCCTGAGATGAAGAAACTTATAGCATAATTCCCTGCAAGTTCAACACTAAGGGTCCTCACCATTTTTGTACTGAAAGTTTTAAAAATGAAAAAAAGATTCCCCAGAAACATCTGGTAATTGCTTTAAATACTTCTTAGCAAGACTTATCTCTACATATACAGTCTTAGCTTTCTTTATGGCATAGCGTGGTTATTTTATTTTTAATGCTTAAAGGATGCAAGATAAAGGCATCGTGGGAGGGAGGATATAGGAAAACAGATATTGCATGGCACTTTTCAAAAATAAGTTTACCCTTTTTACTCTTTCATCCTTTCCAATAGCTGAACCCTGATCCCATTGTCCAGGATGAAAAAATAAGAATAGATTAGCCCAGAGTTTTTCAAACCTGACCACTTTTAAGATGTAATTCTGGGAGTTGGTGCACACATATTAAAGTGGTCAAATTTGAAAAACATTGGGTTAGCACATCTACAACATACCTGATCTTTATATTGGTCAGCATTTCTCCTCTCTTCATCAACCTGCAGAAGCACTTCCTTGAGTTTCTTCTCTGCCCTCCTCACAAGTTTTCCTGATAGCATCCTCTCTCTAAGAAAGGAAAAATAAATTTAAGAAGGATGGATGAACCTATATTCTGAATCATTCCGTCAACTTTGAGATTCAGTGCCAAGACTGTTATAAGGAATGCAAAGGGGGGGTGGAGGAGTTGGAAAGTTCAAGGTTAGTTCATATGTCGCATTAAAAAATTCCAGCTGCAGTTAATTGGTTCTTGAGATTAATGAAGTGTAAGAAGTAGGAGGAGAGAAGGTGGATTTTGTGAGACACAATGAAAATGATTTTCAGTTTGGAAATTGCATAGAAGTACCAGAGCTGTTCCTTATAAATCAGTTGTTTGGAGTGATTGATTACCATGGACAATTCTGGATGCCTAACACATTCAATATCTAGAGCAGAGCCATTGAAATCAAGTGAATTTATGAGAGTCACAAGTAGTTTACTGTTCAAATGAATTAAATGGGCTTATTTCAGCAATATGAATACAACCAATGAATCCTCCTTGTCCTTCCAGCCACCACTCATGAATATATTTCTATAGTTCTCCAACTTGGCAACTTTAAGACCTGTGAACTTGATGGTAGCCTGGGGAATTATGGGAGTTGAAGTTCACAGGTCTTAAAGTAGCCAAGGTTGGACAACACTGCCCTATAATACAGGAGAAGGATCAAATACACACCACATGTGTTATTCTTTATCATACAATGAAAACATAGAACATGGGTAGATAACATGTGGTGTCTGTTTTCCTTTCTAAGACATTTTTGGTTGCCATCACGAGCCAGAAAAGCCTTTTTAAATACTTTTAAAAATCAACACTCCCTCCCACAAAGTAAGGAAGGAAAAGAAAACCGCAGTCCTGGTCATTTACAAGACATGGCCCACCTACTCTGAATCAACAGACCCTGCATTCCTCCACCACCCCAAAAATACTCAGTGTGACACTTGACCCTCCAAAGAACCAAGCCGAGATGTAGGGTCTTATTCTCATGGCTTTCTAATCATTCTACCAAGCTGTCGTCAGAGCCCAGAATTCAATTCCTGGCAATGTTGCTGTCATTGCCTCACCTGGACTCCTGTTCCAGCTGTTCTTCTAGCTGGGCCACCTTGGACTCCAGGGTTGCAATGGCCAACTTGTACTTGGACTTCACAGATGAGTCCATCTCACCTAACTTGGCCCTCAAGTCTTTGTTCTGGCGCTCCAGCTGTTGCCGGGCATTTTCAGTCTTCTGAGAAAAGCTGCGCTCCCCTGCCAATTCAGTAGTGATAGTTTCCACCTGCATAGAGGATAGAATGAGAGAGAAATCAGGAGGAGGTTTCAGCATTGGCTGAATTTAACAGTTCAGATTCCACCCACTTAGAAGCAGCCACCTTACCTGCATGCTAAGCTTACGGTAGCGGTCATTCATGAGTTCCATGTTGCTTTGCTCTTCATCCAATTCTTCTTCCAGCTGTGCAATTCTTGCCTCCAAGTGTCGTTTTTCATCTAGAAGAGCGGACCTGAAATGGAGATTAAAATAATAGTGGTGAATTAGGGCTTTGTGCCTGGAAGGAAACCAAGAGGGGATCCTCAAGAAGAGCATTGAGGCTGCTTCTACAATCTACACTGTCAGTTTTTAGCTCCACTGGGTCATTGCTTGTCTGTAATCCAATTGACACAACCTTAAAAGAGACGTTGCTATACTATGGTTCTGTGTCAGACAAAATGGCCATCTAATGACTAAAACCTTCCTGGCTTATTCATTTCAATGACCACATTTAGCAAAGATCTCTTTTACTGGCTTTATAATTGCCTCCTGTGCGGTATGGCAGCATTTCAACAAGCCCCTAATTATGGTTCTACCAGCATATTTTCTTTGCTGAACATTTGGCTAGCCTAGCCAATACAGATTGAGCCTGTGACTGATAACTGCATGTTGCCATTTTTAATAGCAGCCACAAAAATGTATGAGAACACAACAGGGTGAAAGACTGTCACTAGCCATCTATGAATTCTCTCTAAAAATAAGTAACACATTATGGCAGTTGTAGAATTAATCATTGTAGATTGTTCTCACATAAAGACTGTTCAAATTAATGACTGTTTAAATTAATAACGACCTTGGAAAGGATGCTTTATGCTCTGCAATCATGTGATCACCACTGCAATCTTCTCTGCCAGGTTTCCCAAAAAGTCAATGGGGAAGGATGAAAGGAAGGTAGAAAACTACAGTAAAAAGGATTTTAACATATTCCTTGCCTGCATGCTAAATAAAGCACACTAAAATCCTTGTCTGCCTGCTTCTTTGTACCTGTTGCTTAACCAATGCTTTGCTCAACAACCCCAATTCCAGCCTCAATTGTAGTCACAAGTTAAATACTACTTGTAGAATAGAGGCTGTTAATCAATCCAGGGTCAGATTAATTATGAGCAACCCATTCCACACAAAAGGGTGAAAATGGAGCTCAGAAGGTGGGGTTAAGGTTCCCTTGCACTCACTTGCCACTGTTTCCATTGGCCAGTTCATCTGCCAGGTCATCACGCTCCTGTTGTGCCTGCCTCTTAGCTCGCTCTGACGCTGCCAGTTCCTACAAGTAATGGAAAACACGTAGCAACATATGGAGTGACCTGGATGGAAATGAGACATAGCTTCTTGGAAGAATTCTGGATCAATCAGGATACTTCTCACTGCCTCCTGATTCAGAACCTTCTGCCAACAAAGCAGAGATTCCCGTCTTACACTTATCAGCAGCTAAGAGATCCTATTTTGTTAAATAATGTATTTTGGAGGCTCAGACTGAATTAGTATATATGTTGTGCATATCTACTCTGGGACTCTCTGGGAGTTAAAGTTGACACCTCTCCTGGACTCATATTCCTGTTCAACATCACACACTATAGAACTTCCTGCTCACCTCCTGAAGCTGCAGCAGCTCTGCCTCCAGATTTTTCAGCTTCTTTTCACTCTCACGAGACTGAATAAAAATCTCCTCACGAGCTGCCCGGGCTTCCTCAACCTCTCTCCAGAGTTCCTTCATCTGGGCCTGTATTTAAGAGAAAAATGAAAGAAGCATGAGGTTATCAGTTTGGGGTGTGTGTGTGTGTGTGTGTGTGTGCATCTTATGGCAAAGGCTAGGTACAACATTGATGGATAACCTGTTGAATCTAAGCTTATGTATGTATGTATGTATGTATGTATGTATGTATGTATGTACGTACATACGTACGTATGTATAGTAGTACAGATAGCACAGTTAACAGCAGTAATGAAAAAGTAATTCAATGACCATTTACAACCTTCACTGGTCTAAAAAGCAAAGCTGAATTAAGATCATAAGCATAGTCACAGTTTCATTTAGCAAATGCTTTGCTTAGTGACCAGTAACCAGTCTGAATTATGGTTGCTAAATGAGGACTACCTGTATGTTCTTCTCTGTCAGGCTCCAAAAACCAAGAATGACATGCAGAGTGATTTCTAAGTGGTTTCTTTTATTGTTCCTCACTTGTAGACTGAAACCTCGCCAGAGCAAAGCAACTCCTTGCATCATTACTGAGAACTTCTACGGAGGAGCTGTCTTAACACTTTTTCTTCCAATCACACTATCTAAATTTTGCTGCCTCTTGGTCCTCTGGAATGAGGCCCCTCCCTCTTGGAAATCCAGATTACATTCCACCACATTCCTTTTTTTACTTATTTAAAGATATGCCAACATTTACTTGGAAGCTCTTTGGAACAGAAACACAATTTCTTATACAATGAAAGTTAAAACTGAATATGCAATAGCCCTTTTAAAAAAAACCTTAGGATCCCACTCCCTGGTTGCCTACATTGACAACGAAAGATACCTGCAACTTGCGTAGTTGTTTCAAAGCTTCGTCCCTTCCTTTGGTGGTGGCATCCAATTGTGTCTGGGCTTCCTGAAGATCCATCTCCAACTTCTTCCGGGCAGCAAGCGCTTGGGCCCTTTGCTTCCTCTCAGCATCCAATTCCGCCTCCAACTCTCGCACCTGCAAGGGAGAAAGAATCAGCAGAAAGCTGCCACTTTGATCTGCACTGAAGGTTATGTTGTGCTCTGAAACTTCACTATCCTTCTGCATCTTAGAAGTGGAATAACAGATGCAGAGGTCTTCTCGGAAGGAACAAGACACACTTTGATAGAGCAGCAAGATCACTTTAGGACTGCAGTGAAAGCAATCCTAAAAAGGGCATTATAAACTAGGGATGCTGCTTTCTGTCTTTTGCAGAAGGGTTTATATCGCTCAGAAATTGTCCAGTCAAGGAGGTGAATGGGTGGCAGGACTAAATCATGGCTGTCCGAAGTACAAAACAGAAACTGAAGGATAAGATTTCTACAAACAGAATAGAAACAAAAAAAGGAAGGAATAGCACTGTAGGTTAAAAATATTCATTCCTGCTGAGAATTCCAAATGAATGAATTTGAGAATCTTGTTGAAAAAAATCTGTATTAAGATACATGGAATGAAAATAATAGTAAAGCTGACCAGTGTTTCCAATCCTGACTAATTGAAGGTGAGTGAACTTTAACTCCCAAAATTCTCAGAATGTCAATGCTGTCTGTGGAACTTTGGGAGTTGAAATCTATAGACTTGGAAATAAACAAAATTGGGAAACCCAGCTGGGTCACCATTGCTTGCTCAAGTAAGGAAAAGACATGGGTTGTATCTTCCCAAAACCCTTCAGAATTGATGTGGGCTAGAAATACTGTCAAATGAACTTAACTTAAAATGAATTCACAGATGATTTAAAGAGCAACAAAGGGGCTCTTTAAGGTTAATAATCTCTTCATCTATTGACATACAAACTTTGTAAAACACCAGAAATTCCTTTATCTTGCTGGCAACTTTCTTTTTCACAAAGTAAAGAAAGATACAAGAAGACCAACCAGCCTATATTGATATTAATCAATAGGAAATATTTAGTAAAGGATGTTATATGAGTAAGAACTTGGGAAGTAATCATGTTTTGATTTTAAGGGATCTAGAAATGAGTGTGGTGAAGTACCCTGTTTCTCCAACAATATGGCCTCCCCCAATTGGAAGTCCTAGCATGTTTTATAGGCATGAAGTGAAATTAAGCCCCTCCCCCAAAATTAAGGCCTATATTAAAACATGTGAAATGGGGGGGATGGTGGGGGGGCTTGCCATTAGGAAGTACTTTTGTTGCACACCCGGATATGGTGCTACCTGCGTTGACCCCGATACGAAGTGCCCCATCAATGCTGAGGTCAATATCCAAGCCATCGCCACCCGCCCGCCCAAAGATGCAAGGGTGGGAATTAAGTCATCCCTGAAAAGACAGCCTAGCCATTTTTTCAGGGCTCAAAAAAAAAAAAGACCCGGCCTTATTATATGAGAAACACGGGTATTAATTGATTTAAAAAAACAGGGATTAATAAGCCTAGAACAATTATAAATAGGATCAAGTGGAAAGGAAAAGCTTTAGAGAAAAGGATAAGTGAGAGATCCTAAAAAGGAAGATCTTAAGTAGGAAGATAAAAATGGAGAACCACAGAAGATGCCAAGGCTTCTACATAAAAAGTTTAGTGATGATATAAAAACAAAAAAGGATACAAAGAATAAGAAAAGGGAGAGGAAAGGAGAGGAGAGGAGAGGAGAGGAGAGGAGAGGAGAGGGGAGAAGAGAAGAGAAGAGAAGAGAAGAGAAGAGAAGAGAAGAGAAGAGGGCTTGGAACTATAGACCTGTCATGAAACAGAGTTCAGGATGAGCTAAAGTTAGCAAAGGATGTCAAGAATAAGAAAAAGGGTTCTCTAAATAAGTTCAATAAAAGGAAAAGAAAAAAAACCCCAGCAGATTAGCTGCTCAATGAAGATGTCAAAATACTTACAAGTAGTATAGGAAAAGCAGATGTAGTTTGTTTTAACCTTCTCTAGGAAATTGTAAAAAGCCAGATGAATGGATAGAAGTTTGAGATTGACAGAAATATGGCCAAGGAATATTTTACTTTGAATGAGCATCAAGTGCTTCTCCACATTGGCAGCTTCTCCACGTTGACAGCTGTAAGATGTGTGGACTTCAATTCCCAGGTAATTCTGGGAGTTGAAGTCCACACATCGTACAGCTGCCGATGTGGAAAACCTCCTCTTTCCTACCTGCTTGCTGAGCAGTTTCTTCTTGTCATCATTGGCATCATCCCGGTTCTGCAGCTCCCTCTCGTGCTGTGCCTTCAAGGCCTGCATATTGACCTCCAGGCGCAGCTTCCCGTCCTCTGCAGCCTGCAACTCATCTTCCAGTTCCTCCAGTTGTGTTCGCATCTCTTGCACTTGCTGTTCCAAGGCCCGCTTGGAGCGCTCCAGCTCATGCACCTGATCCCAAAGCAGAAGGGTCAGAGACAGAAGAACGACATGTGTTTTTACAGAAACATGTGAAAGTGGATAGGGGTGGATAGGTTGACCAATAGAATGTTGAAATATTGTGCCATCACAATGCCATTAGCTGCAGAGGCTGATGGTCTGGAAACCACAACATTCCTGAATAAGCAAAATATCAAGAATTCTAAAAAGATAAAAATCTCTTGGTAAGAGACAAATCATCTCTGGTCTACCTCATAAGACTGGCGGGGTGTTCTCCTTCAGTGTCAGAGTACTGGGAGAATCTCTCTTTCATGACGATTGTACAATATCTACCTGTCCCATCCACCAACCACAGAAACTGGTTTTTCTCAGAAGAACCAATTATACCAGTGTTAAAGTAAATTAAAACAAGCCTATTTGACGGGATTACAGCTCTAGATTTTTATCTGCTTTATCCTACCCCCTCAGAACAGGATTCAGAGAAGGAGAACATCTTCTCCATTTCATCAATCCCATTTTGCTTCTAATTTTTAATTCTAAGCCACTGCTTCCCTGATGAAATCAGGAGACAGGAAGATTAAATTTATTTATTTACACCCCATATTTCTTATTGTTTTTATAAATAACTCAAGCAGTAAACCTACGTAATACTTCTTCCTCCTCCTAACTTTCCCCCACCAACAACCCTAAGAGGCAAGCTTGACTGAGAGAGAATGACTGGCCCAAAGTCACCCAGTCAGTTTCACGACTAAGGCAGGACTAGAACTCTTGGTCTCCCGGTGATTGGTCCAATGTCAACCAACTAGCTTTCATGCCTAAGGCAGAATTAGAAGTCTCAGTCCCTTGTTTCTACCCAGGACCTAAGTGCTGGACCAATCTGGTTATAAATAAATAAACTTACATTTTTGCCAACATCATCCTTGGAGCTGACCAGGTCATCCATTTCTGCTCGCAGCTGCTTGTTCTGCCTCTCCAGCTCCTCCCTTATTTCTAGAGCCTCTTCCAAGGCACGGCTCAATGACAACACCTTGGTCTCCTTCTCACGGGCATCAGCTTCTGCGCGGTCCCTCTCCTCAGCATGGCGGGCTGAGATCAGCTTCTCCTCAGCCAACATCTGACAGACGTCCAAACATGGCTTAGTACATATTCTTCACTAAAAATATGTATGTGTGTACCAACTGTCTCTCTCAACTGTTGCTACACAAGAAATTTATGCTGTTTTACTATTTGATACTGTTGCAAAACTTTAGAACACCAAATTACAACTTTCTCTAGATCAATTTTATCTTTAATTATTTTATTCAAATTTGGAATCACTTTTTCTAGTTCTATTACTAAAGTAGTTATGAGCTAAGTTGGTACAGTGAGTCCTCACTTAATGACTACAATTAAGCTGGGCTTTAAATACTTGCAGTTGGTTCAGCAGTCACTATCTGAACTGACTGGGTTTTACAACCATTTTTATGACAGTTGTAAAGCAAATATCCATGATAATTAAGTGAATCACATGGTCATTAAGTGAAGCTTGTAGTGCAAATGTGTCAAACACGTGGCTCATGGGCTGGATTTGATCCACAACAGGCCCAGAGTTGCCTCATGGGTCTATCTGGCATGAGGGACCAGTCTGTGCTGCCCTGGCTCACTGGTCGCGCCCACCCAGTGGCCATGCCCAAACGACGGGCACCCTGGCCCCTCAAGGGCAAACAAAATCCTGACACAACCCACAATGGGATCGAGTTTGACACCCCTGTTAAGCCAGGGATGGGCTGCTTCGCGGAGGTTCAGAAGAGCCTCTAGCTAAGATTCTGTGCAGTTTGGAGAACCCCCAAATCCCACTCCTGCCTGGCCCTGCCCAATCCTCCCCTCCCAGGAGTCCCCACGTAGCCCATTTTGGATTCAGGTTTAAGAAAAAACTGCCAGAAACTGGCAAAAAAGGCACAAATTGCAGTCACATGGTCATGGGATTGCAGATGCTCAAAATTTGATCACATGACCATGGGGAGGGGTGGTGTACCTTGAGGGCAAGTTGTAAGTAACTTTTTGGAGTTCTTCGTAACTTTGGTTGCTAAGCAATTGATTTCTAAAAGAGGACTACCTGTACAAATGGTTTAGGTAATTGTTTTCATTGTTGTTTTTCTTACATTTGCTTTTGTGTTACTTTTTTTCTTCCCTTTGTAACTATGCTCAGTATTTTTTTTTAACTTGTTGTTTGTTCAAATAAAAAGGCAAAATCAAATAAAACAAACTCAAGTAAGCCAACCTTGGTTTCCTGTACTTCCAGGAAGGGTGTATGTGAGTAAGAATCCAAAATTCCCATATCAAATTTGAGGAGGTTGGGTTCCCTCCCCCTGCCCCTATCTACTTATTTCATCAAATAAGTAGATAGGCAGCAAAGCTACCTGGCCTGAAGAGGCAATTTGGGAGTGAGAATGATAGAGATGGAGGTCTCTTGAGAGGATATGGAGGGCATCTGTTACAAGGGAGTGAATGGTTTAGTTTATGGGGATGCAGACTTTTCATTTTAGAGAGACCAAAGTATTTAAGAATTCAAGGCAACACCCAAACATTGTAGGACACAACTACACCATGGATAAGACGAAGGGACAAAGCTATGGGGAGAGACCTGATGGATGACACAAGGGCCTCACCTGGTCAAATTTCTTCTGCTTCTTCTCGAGGGCAGAGACCACCTGGCGCTGTTGGTCAAGGGCCACAATGACATCATCCAGCTCCTGCTGCAGGCGGGTTCGCCCTTTCTCCAGCTTGTCGCAGGCTTGAACCCGTTCATCATAGCGCAAGGTCAGGGCCTCCAATTCCTTGGTTGCCCGGCGCCGAGCTTCCTCAATTGATTCTGCTACCCCAGCATCTTCCTCCAGTTTCTTCTTGGTCTCCATCACCTGATAAAAAGAGTCAAGAAAAATCACACCTACTCTATCCATCTCTATTACTAAAGATGCTGAGAAGCTTCTTGGAGAACATAAAAATCCACTCCTCTCCTCCATGGCCTTCATGGTATGTCTCCCTATGACGTCCTCACAGAATTAAAAATTATAAATATAGGCTTAGGGTGTTTTGTCGAGGTTCTTGGCAGGTTTGGCAGAACTGGGCCTGGAACCATATTTTCCCAATCAAACCCCTGAGGAGAGAAGAGTAAGTCCTGATTGAGGAGAAAAGAGGAAGGAAGAGGAAGAGGAAGAAGAGGGCAGGGGTGGGTGGGTGTGGCCGTGGTAGGCATGGCCCACCAGAACTTCTGGGAGGGCCATTTTTTGTCTTCCCCAGGCTCTGGAGGGTCTCCAGAAGCTTGAAACAGGCCCGTTTCTGGACTTCCAGAACTTCCGGTTTGGCTATTTTTTCGCCCTCCCAGAGCCGCCGCGCAGACCAGTGGTGGGATTCAATTTCCTTAGTACCGGTTCTGTGAGCGTGGCTTGGTGGGTGTGGTAGGGGAAGGAGACTTTAAAATCTCCAGTCAGAGGTGGAATTGGCCAATTCTCCGAACTATTCAAAATTTCTGCTACCGGTTCTCCAGAACTGGTCAGAGCCGGCTGAATCCCACTTCTGGTGCGGACCCTGCACTTATCTGCATCCAAAAGGGGTGGTGTGGAGACTCCTGGGAGGTGAGGGGTGGGTGGGGCCATCTGGTTGATTCAACCATCGGTTTGGTGAACCAGATGTAAATTTAACATCTGGTTCACTCAAACTGGTCCAAACTGGTAGGAGGGTGAAGGGTTTTTAGAGAAGAAGACTTTATTGATTAAGTCGATTGACCATATTAAATATACAAAACTGACACAAAAATGCATCATTTATTGTTTCCTCATTAAATTAATCAACTTTTTTTTTCCTTTGCTAAGTTTTTGCTTGGGTTGTGTTTCCTTTTGTGGCCATTCCCTTTTCATGCTACCCCACCTGTTGCTGCAGACTCTGGATCTGGCGACTGAAGTTGGCCTTGGCAGCTTCTTCCTCCTCCAGCTGTTCCAGGAGAGCTCCTTTTTCCTCTTCCAGTTGCCGGACTCGGGAGCTCAGATTTAGTTTCTGCCTCGTCTCCTCTTGGAGCAATTCCTGGGATGGAAGATGGGAGAGGTGTGGATCAGACACTGGACCCATCCTCTTCCCCTTGGATATACAATCTTCCTCATAGGAATAAGATTATCTCCTTCTCTGTCCTTCCATCCGTCCATCCATCCACCCATCCTTATCTCCCTAATAATCAAATTATTTTACAAATAATTCAAGGTGGTTAACATATCCAACATACTTTCCTCCTCTTATTTTCCCTGCAACAACAAACCTGTGAATTGGGTTGGCCTGAGAGAGAGTAACTGGCCCAAAGTCACCCAGCTGGCTTTCATGGTTAAAGTGGGATTTGAATTCATGGCCTACTGCTTTCAAGCCCAGTGCCTTAATCTCTAGAACAAGGTATGGCTCCCTTACAACCTATGGACTTAAACTGAGGTAGCCATGCTCAGGAACATCTACAAAATTCCAAAGTAACTTCTCATTAGCAAGCTTTGAATAACGTTTCCATGTTAAAGGTGGACTCAGCCTTCTATCCTTCCGAGGCGGGTAAAATGAGGACCCAGATTGTCTGGGGCGATAGGCTAACTCTAAACCACTTAGGGAGGGCTGTAAAAGCACTATGCAGCAGTATATAAGTTTAAGTGCTATTTGTATTAAACCTAGGACTATATGGAAACCTTGATTGGAAAGAAAATGAGTGAGAATATATGCAACATCTCTTGGGAGCTTTTTGAACTAGCTAGGGACTTGCACAACTGATGCATCATCTAAGGAAAAGACATAGCTGCTTTTAAGGATTCCCAACAAGTGCTGCATGCAGGATCCAAATCTTATTTTGCACTTTCAACCCAGACCTCTTCATAGCTCTTTTACAACTAATTAGGAACTACTATTATTACAATCACATTTATGACCACATTGCTTTTATTTTTTTATTATGGTATTTATGTATAGCTTTTGTTTTTATGTCTATCTGTACACTGCCCAGGATTGCTCTCTATGTGGGGTGTTCTCTATGATAAATAAATATATTAATAAATACATTTATTTATTTATTTATTTCCTTATTTGCAAAGGCTTCTATGCCACTAAATTCCCATGGGCTGTAAAAGACTTAAAAGACCACCACAAGGATAATAAAAATAATTCCAACATATAAAAGCCCCCAAACCATCCTGTGGGAAGAGATCGAACCTCAGAAAATGATCTCCTTATCAGTCAGACTTTTATGGCCCTTCAGAAATCAAAAGAAGGACTGGATTTCTTCGGAAGGCTCACCCCAAAAGTGCTTGTAAAGAGAGAGCATTGCCCCCAAAAAGAGACCCTCAGCAATCTCTCTCTTTCCAATTTCACTGGGTGGGCAGATTCAATCCCAAGAGACATCTTCTATGTCTCTAGGTCCTGGGACATGAATGGCCATACAAGTGACCAGCAGCAGCCTGAGTTACATCTGGAAGCTCACTGACAGTCAATGCAACTCCTGGAGTAGCTATGCCAATAGGTAAATTTCAATGTGCTCATAACTGCACAAACAGGTATCTGTTATAAAATTAAGTCCCCGTTGATATTTTCCTCCTCCACTCTCCTTCTAAGCTTCCAGGACCCCTTTGAAAATTCACCAAGAATCAGGGTACGTTTATGTTTACATCCCTGATTCTTAAACAAACGTTTTCCACCAGCTACTGAGTTTCTTTTACTCCCGCCCTTCCTATATACCTGAGTATCCTGCAGATGGGATTCAACACTAGCCAGATCCTTGGCAAGTTTTATTGTCTTGGATTCTGCACTTCCCAAGGTACCGGAGACTCCATCAAGCTCATTCTGATTCCATGAGATAAAAATCCCAGGCAGAAAGGAAAAAAAAACCAGTGGAAAAAATGAAAATGCATTAAAGAACATCATCAAATTTTCACAAATGAAAAGCTAAGGATAAAGGCAGAGCTTCATATAACATTCATTCAACTGAACATACAAGGACATGGTATCTGGCTGAGAAGATCACATTTTGAGAAATATGGGTTTGAAGCATGAACATTTCTAGTTCCTATGATACTGCAGAAAAGCCTGAACAATCAATCTTAACCATGACTGCTGAAGACTCGAAAGCAGAGAAAGCAGTGGCCATGGTTTCATAGCTTTCAGTCAGGGCCATGTCAGGGATACTCCCTGGGAACCCCTTTCCCCCCACTGTCTGCCACTCACTTGCTCTCTACTTGGTCCGATTGCTCTTATCAATCCTGTGCTAATCCTCAAATGTCTCTCATTAAACATCAATCAGCTAATCAGCATTTCCTTGATCATCTTAAGCAAAATTATGCAAAGAAAAACATTCTTGCATAATGAAACCTAAACATAGAATTCTGTGGGTTGCCTGGCAAAAAATCAGCAAGGCACATGAGAACATTTTGGGATATATAAGAGCCTTAAATAAACCTAGGAAGATGATTCCCATGGCAACCTTCTGCAACCTGGTGCCCTACATGTCCTGATTCAGTTTCTTTAACTGTCAGCTGAAATGGTCAGGCTGGAGATTGATTCAAAGGTCCAAGGATCTAGGAAGTGCTTAGTGGGTATAAATACTTTGGAGCAGAACACAACCATTCAAAATTCAGTTTTTTGTAATTGAGTAAAATATTTGAATGTGCAGAAATGAATAGGTTAACATTGGTAATCAAAGAAAAAGAAGAAACAGAACATTATATGGTATGGAATTTATTTTATCAATGACTGGAAAATAAAATAAATTAAAATGGAGGAGATGAATACATAAAGCAATAAATTAAGATTGTTAAAAATAGATATATTAAGTAATAGATATAAGAAAATGTGATTCTTGTTATATGAATAAGAAATGTATTGAATATAACTGTAAGCACAAGATACATGTACCTGATACACGGTTGAAATGAAATGGAATTGTTATAAAATATAATTTTTCCCCCAAAAGGCAGACTTGCTCATGTGTGGCCTTACGCACCTGCAGCTTCACCAGCCTGTCAGTGAGTTCAGATTTGACTCTCTCACTTTCAGCTGCCCGGAGTTGCAGTTCCTGGACTTGACTCTCTAGCTTCTTGCGTCGCTGCTCAGATTCCAGTCTGGCTCCTTGAAGGATCTTCACTTCCTTCTGCATCTCTACGTTTTCCCCTTCCAAGGTTTGCTTTGCTTTCTCCAGGGTAGTTTTGAACTAGAGTGATAACAGAAGTAAGCTGTGATTCATTTCTCTCCTCTCCTGCTCTCTGGCACTACAATTTATACTGGCTCTGATTTTCAAAATGACACATACTCAATTCTGAGTAAGTTTCAAACTGCATTTCCATACTTTACAAGTAGTCCTTGACTCACAACGATTCATTTAGTGACCGTTCAAAGTTATAACGGCACTGAAAAAAGTGACTTATGACACCTACAACCATTGCAGCATCCCCATGGTCAAGGGATTGAAATTTGGGTGCTTGACACCTGGCATGTATTTAGGATGGCAGTAGATCATGTGATCACCTTGACAACCATCTGACAAACGAAGTCAATAGGGAGGCCCGATTCACTTAACAACTGTTCATTACCAACTTCACAACTGCAGTAATTCATTTAACAACTGTGGCAGGAAAGTTTATAAAATGAGGCAAAACTCACTTAACAAGTGTCTTGCTTAAAAATAGAAATTTTGGGTTCAATTGTGTTCGCAAGTAGAGGAATAACTGTACAAAATTACTACAGCTCTACATCTAGGCAGTAAATAGAGTAGACAAGTTTGTACTATCAGAACTACCAAAGCTAATAGAATAGAATTCTTTATTGGCCAAGTGTGATTGGACACACAAGGAATTTGTCTTGGTGCAAATGCTCTCAGTGNCAAGTGTGATTGGACACACAAGGAATTTGTCTTGGTGCAAATGCTCTCAGTGTACATAAAAGAAAAGATGCATTCGTCAAGAATTATCAGGTACAACACTTAATAATAGTCACAGGGTACAACAAGCAATCAAATCATACTAGGAAAGAGTCAATAAAAAGGATACAAGCAATGAAGTTTCCATCATAAACCCATTAAGTTCTCAGATCTCCCTTTCAAACTTCATTCCAGGACACCTAGTAGGCTCCACTTCCGTCAACTTACTCGTCGTGACTGCTCCAGCTGCTCTGACAGCTCCTCCAGGACACTGGTGTGGCGCTGGCGCATGTCTACCACCTGTGCTTCATGTGCCTTGATCTCATCCTCAATGGTCTTCTTGAGCTCTGTCACCTCTAGCTCTCGTTTCGACCTGAGAGAGGAAGAGAACAGATAGATTAGCAAGGGGAGACCACCTGCTTCTGTAGCATTGGTGGACCTATTGGTGAGGAAAGAGGCCATTTTCTGCATTCAGGTGCAGCAGCTGCCTGTGAGTGAGGTAGACCCCTCTGGCCCTGCCCGTCTTTTACCGTAGCTCCTGCTGTGCGGCCGTGGAATCCAGGGTGTCCTCCAGTTCTGTCTTTAGAGCTTCCAGTTCCTCCCCCAGATCACGCCGTTGTTTCTCAGCTTTGGCACGGGCCATCTTCTCTGACTCCAGGTCCTCCTGCAATTCTGATATTTGTACTTGGAGTTCACGCAGGGACTTGAGCACAGCATTCTTCTGGGATGATTCTTCCTCCACTCTGCATGGTGAGTAAGAATGGTCAGAGGGCACCCAAGGACTTGGGAAGTGGGATTAGTAGCACCAAGGTTCCAGGGAGGACAGCACCGCCCAAAGACCGCATCCCCCACATGGTCAAACCACTAGAAGTTCCTAAGATTCTCAGGGAGAAGTCATGACATCACTTAAGGATTGGAGGGTAGGTTTCTTACAAGCGTTCAGTCCTAGAGTTCAGGCAATACATTTCATAATTTTCTATATCTCTGATAATTGACAGCTTTCTTTCCTTTTTTTTTTTTAATCCAGAGCAGTGTTTCTCATCCTGATAACTTTAGAACATGTAGACTTCAACTCCCAGAATTCCCCAGTCAGGTGGCTGGCTGGGGAATTCTGGGAGTTGAAGTCCACATAGTTGAAAAATAGTACTCCAGATAATTCCAATCTTTGGCACGTATCAGGGTCAACGCAGGCAGCACCATATCCGGGTGTGCAACAAGAGTGCTTCCTAACGGCAAACCCCCCTCAGCATTCCCCCCTATTTTGCATGTTTTAATATAGGCCTTAATTTGGGAGGAGGGGCTTAATTTCATTTCATGCCTATAAAACATGCTGGGACTTTCTATTGGGAGAGGCCGTATTGTTGGAGAAACAGGATATATACACATACATATACACACATGAGACAAGGTTCAGCTTGGAATTTTTTAGTTTTCTCCTCTCCCTCAATTTCCTATGTAGAAATCTTTAGACTCTTGGTTTAATTAATTCACTTTCATAATCTTGATATCATGCTGTTCCCTTCTGCATTGGCCCAGAACTCCAGGAACTACCAATAAGGAGAATGCAGGAAGATTCTCAAATGGACACATTAGCTGGCCCATAATTGATTAAATAAAAAGCAGGAGATGCCTTTTACAGTATATAATTAATTGTTGCACAATTGGCTTTAAAATGAATTGAAGATACAATGGCATTTGAACTAGATCAGAATTGCATGGAAAAGAATGAATAAAAGAGTCAGTTTGGTGTAATGGTTATGGTACTGGCCTAAAAACCAGGAGACTGAGAATTCTAGTCCCACCACAGACATGAGAGCCAGCTGGCCAGGTACTCCCTCTCAGCCCAGTCCACTTCACTGGGTTGTTATTGTGGGGAAAATGGGAGGGAAAAATATTAGGTATATCTATCGCCTTGAAGTTCACATAAAAAAGGGACTATAAAATCTGATAATAATTTATAATAGCTGCCATTTGTTACTCCTTAGATTAGTACCCACTGCTATAAAAAGAAATAAAGGCAAGTTATATTGTTAATTGCTATAAATGTACTCTATTTTCTGTAATACCATGTTGCATATTATTATTGTATATAATATACTATATTATTGCTATCAACAAAGTTCTGTTGATGGTTATTCTGAGAATTCACATAATCACACAATCTCTTCTGGCAGCAGAGAAAAAAAAATATTCTCAATATATTCACTACAATTGAATGAGTTTCTCTTTTGGAAGTATACAGATTTAGAGGGAAATCTGGATGGAGTTTCCCTTCATTCCCTTTCTCCACTCCATCTCCCTTGCCAATTGCTTCTTCAAAAGCCATTCACATATATTCCAAATGGCTTGAATGTTGTTGCATCTATTTTAGTCCTTAGACTTGAGATGTGCCTTCTAGATATTTATAGTGTGACTTGAAGAATGTCCTGCATTGGTTTCATCTCAAAAGAAACTACACAAAGCACATTAAATTATTATCAGCATGTCACACATTTCATATAGAAAAAAAGAGGTCCTTGTGGGGTAGTGTTTCCCAACTTTGGACATTTTAAGATGTGCAGACTTCAATTCCCAGCCAAGCTGGTTGGTGTGATGACTCCCCCAGCTACCTTTCTAGATGTCATCTCAGAGGAGGATGAATCAGTTCCAGGCAGGTCTAGAGGGGAGTTAGTCAATGGCTCCAAGCAGCCATCTTAGAAGGATTTGGCTGACACACATTTATTTATTCATTTAATGTATGGCAAATACATGAACTTATAATATGTTAATGTTCAGTCCACCCAGCCATTCAAGGACAGAGTGGTCTATGATGAAAAAAATCAGACACTGACCTGGTGTAAATTCTTGATGGACATTCGGACACAATGTGATAGATATTTTGCGAGGAGCACCACAGTCACACTGAGGGGTAGAGTCAAGACCTCACTTAAACAATGAGTCCTGGCAGACACCATGTTGGGTACGATCCTGTTCATAGTTTTCCCCCATAATGATCTGCAAGGATCTATCGCTGTGCATGTTGTTTATTAGGTGATAGAGGATTTTACAGGGGATGATGTGACTCAGTTTGAAAAGCAGAGCCTTCTTCCACACGGTATGGTATGCTGCACAAAGGCTGATGTACAGCTGCAGCAAGACAGCCCCTGAGGCTTTAGGTTGGAGAAAGAATGCAACTGCAGCCAGGCAGTAATTAGGAAGAGGAATTGCCTTCTGCATCTGATCCAAGGACCAGCAGGGCAGAGAAGAAGCAGGAACAGAGAAGGCAAGATCGAAGAAAACAGGACCTACAGAAATTTAATGTATCTTTAATGCTAGTCCTGGTATGAATATCATATCTTGGAAACTTCAAAAGAATTTATAATTTATAAAGAATTTATTGAGGCATAGCTTCCTTGAATATTACTTTCTGAGTTTCTTGAGAGAAAGTCAGCCAGATTACTTGTGAGGAGAAAGCCTTGCCCTTCTTGATGGGCTGCATCAGAAACTGGCTATTTAGCACAGCAGACAGATGGAAGCGATGCTGGGAACAACATATTCATTTCCTAGCTGTTTTTTCTGGTCACTGCAATTCTTGCCTTGCTTTGGACTGACACTATGCCTTGTGAACTCTGGACTTTTCTTGTGAACCCTCTGGTATTGTGGATTTAATTTTGCCTGGTGGATTTATTTTGATTGGGATACTTTCAAGTGCCTTTTGGACTCATTGGCCATTGCTCTGTGACCAACTAGCATTGGTCTGCTTGTAGCTGGACTTAATTGGGACAGTTCTGGGGTTTTGGTGAAGGGAGTTGCTGGGATTGAAGTCCATACAACTTAAAAATGACTAAGATTGGGAAATGGTTGGGTTGCTGGGTTGCTTCAAAGTGTGACATTTCCTCCAGGAGAAAGAAGGAAAATGCTTACCTGGCTAAAGCTGCCTGCAGCTCAGCCTCTTTCTTTGCCAATGCTTGGCGGAGCTCCTCCAGCTGCTGCTGCAGCTCTACCACCTGCTCTTGCAGGTCGCCTGCCTCCCCATCCAGCTTCCGTTTCAGCTTCTCCAGCTCCTGGCGGCCTTTTTCTTCCTTCTTGAGCCGATCTGGAAGGATGGGAGGAAAGAGAAATGGGAAAAATCAGACAAAGGACTCACTGCATTTTGGCTCAGAATCACCTGCCTAGGAACATTAAATGGATCAAAACACTTGTCTGCCTGGGCCCAGAATTGCTCTATCTCAATGGGAAATGGCCCCTCTAGGATCCTATTCTTTATCTGCCTACCATAGATGCTACAGTCTAAAACTAAACTAGGAATACTTTACATGCAAGTCATGAGATATGGCTGAGATGCCAAGAGATGGGGAGTAGGCAATGTCTACTTTGCCAGACCAAAGATCCATACTAAATATGATCTGGCATACCTTCCATGTCGGCAATGACAGCTTCATATTTATTGCGCAGTTTGCTCAGGCTCTTCACCTTCTCTTCCTCTTCTGCCATGTGAGAAGAGAACTCAGATAGGCGTTCCTCTGTCAGCTTCCTCTCCTAATGGAGGCAATAATCAGAAGGAGAATATAGATTAGAATATAAACTAAATCTGGGTAGTTATCATGCATCCTATTGGTCAGGCTCTTTATTGGTCTCCAGCTTCTTGAATGCAGCTTTCATCTCCCTTGCAGGGCCTTCAACAATTATACAGAAGGTTTACCCACTGGCTGTCATATCTAGCAATTATGACAATTGTAGTCTATCATGTCTGAAAGTACACAAGCGTTAAGGAACTTGTTGTCTCCAGGGCATGCCATTCTGCACGAGCTGTGATGGCTTAAGGTTCAGGCACTTTAAAGACTGCTTCCTCCAATAATGTTCCACTCCTGATTTCAGATCAGCTTGGAAACCATGTCTGTGGTCCCACCAGTAGTCCGGTTCATAGCACAATGGCCTGGAGTAAGATCTTTTCATGATAGATTTCCTGTTATGGAATCTACTCCCAGAAAGATGTTCAAGAGATGATCTTTTCTCATAAAGCAATTGAAAATTACCTGTTTCTTCAAACACCCAGTTAGGTAGCATTAACTAACCAACTCTTTCTGACCTAGGAAAGTCAAATAGGAATACTCCTTGTCAGCATTTGGAATGACAGATCATCAAGAAATTCCAAAGATACAGGCCAGCTTGGGAACTTTTAAAAAAGAATCCTAGAAGGTGCTCATGGCAAATCATCTCTGCGTGCTGCCAAGGAAATGACACATATGTGTCTATGAAGTCATCAGGAGCTGAGCTCAACCAAAGGAGAGCTTCTTTTATTTATGGTTTAGGCATTTAGATGTGAAGAATTACTCTAAGACCAGGCTGCCCTTAATATTGTCATTGATTTATTTTGTTTTTCTTACTTTGTAAAAAATCATTAATTTATTTTTTTAATGTCTGTTGTGCTTTTCATTAAGATTTTTTCCACCTTCTCTTATAAATTGCTCTTCTAGGAGTGAAAACAGAAGCAAAATAAAATAGAAATAAATAAATAAGCAAACAATACCGGTAAATTACCTTCCTTTTCTAGCACACATAGTTTGGATGACCAAAGATAGATCTCATATTTATGAAGAGAGCCCACATAATAGAAAATACACTCCAGCACATATTTATTTCCCTTCATGGCAAAATGGAATCTCCACACTCACCTTATGCAACTTTGAATTTTGGTCTTCGAGCACCAGCAGATCTTCTTCCATCTTTTTCAGCTTGGCTTCTGTGCTGACCTTCTCCAATTGCAGCTTTTGCCGGGCAGCCTCTTCTTCCTCCAGCTGCTCTTCAAGGTCCTAAAGAAGCCAAGAGATACCCAATGTGTCAAAGGGATGGCGACACTTCTGAATCTAGTACTGGGTTTTTCTAGATAAACAGCAAACTTAGTAGAACTTTCTAAACTCGTGGGGGTATTTAGTCCATTGCAGAGCTAGAAAAATGTGGTGTTACTGCCTCTTGTCAATGGGCGCCCTCCAAATGTGTTTGATTAACATTTTTAAAATCCTCTGGCCAACATGGTTATTGGTCATATTAGCTGAGGACTGTCAAAGCTTAGTACAATATACATTTACAAAGCATCAAGCTGGGGCAAGCTGGGTTAGAGTATGAGGACAAGATCTGGTTTAAAAGCTTGCTTACGCCTAAATTCAGTGGGTAACTATGAAACAGATTTTTTGTCTCACCTCACATCGCTTGTGAAGATATAGCAGATAAACTATGAACTTCATCATGTGCTTTGGAAGAAAATGGCATTCATATCCCAAAAAGCTTATCTAAACAAGTACTTTTCATCACCTTCTCAGAAAAGGCCCTGACATATAAGAAAACTTTCTAGAAAGAAAGTTTCAAATGCCCAATGCCAGCATGAAAAAAAATCTCTATGCTATGGAATGAATAATCTATATAGGATTATGGTTGTATGTGCTGATTGTTTTGCCTCTGGAAGGTTGACTTCTGAATAAAACTTATAAAATCAGACAGGACTAGCATCTTCTATGACCACCTCTTTTTTTATAATAATTTTCATTAAACTTTTTCACAATTAAAAAACAACACATATAACAACAACACATATACAATCTTCACAGCGATGTGACATCAACTATTCCAATTAAATCAATATATACATATTTACATTATTTTTTTATTCTACAGTCTAACCAATTGTACTGTTTTTCCCAGACTGTATAGTATTCCAAGTCTTCTCTATCTTGCAATTCTAGTGTGAGTTTGATCATTTCTGTGCAATCAATTATTTTCTTTATTATCATACTATCTGTGGGGATGCTACCTCGCTTGTGTATAGATTATTCTTGCTGCTATTACTACATGTATGATGATATATTTAATTTCTTTCTTAAATACCTCTCTGATTATCCCTAAAAGAAACATTTCAGTCTAAGTTCTATTTGGAGACCAGTAATTTCTTGTAACTATTTCCTTATTTTCTTCCAGTATTTTTTTGCCTTAGGGTAGGATCACCTTTTTTTTAGCCAACATGGTTTCCATACCTGAACATGCTGTTGCATCTTCTTCTTGTCTCCCTGTAGCTGCTGGCATCGCTCCTCCTCCTCTTCCACCCGTGATTCCAACTCATGTAGGATGTCCTCCAGTTCTTGCTTCCGAGCTGCCAGCCGGGCCCGCATCTCCTCAGCTTCAGCAAACAGCTCTGTCTCAGCTTGCAGCTGCTCAGCCAGAATGGCCTTCTCCTCTGAGAGCTGCCACAAAAATGGAACAGAACAGAATTCTTTATTGGCCAAGTGTGATTGGACACAAAAGAAATTTGTCTTTGGTGCATATGCTCTCACAGTATATAAAAATAAATAAATTCATCAAGAATCATAAGATACAACACTTAGTGATAGTGATAGGTTATTAAATAAGCAGTCCAATCATACTAGGAAACTAAATAAAAATTATAAATTGTAAAGATACAAGCAACAAGGTTATAGTCAAAAGTAGAAAGAGATAGATACTAGGAAGGATGAGAAAAATAATAGTAATACGGTCTTAGTAAATAGTTTGACAGTGCTGTGGGAATTAGTGGTTTAGCAGTGTAATGGCATTTGGGGAAAAAACTGTCCTTATGTCTTGTTGTTCTGGTGTGCAGTGCCCTATAGAGTCATTTTGAGGGTAGAAGTTGAAATAATTTATGTCCAGGATGTGAGGGCTCCGTAGATATTTTCACAGCCCTCTTTTTTGACTCATACAGTGTACAGGTCCTTGATGGAAGGCAGGTTGGTAGTAATTGTTTATTTTTCTGCAGTTCTAATAGCGGTATATGTTGAAGTCTGTGTCTTGTTTGGTTGCAGAGCCAAACCAAACAGTTATAGAGGTGCAGATGACAGAGTCAATAATTCCTCTGTATAAATAAATAGGATATATAAATAGGATCAAGAGAACAAAGCATGAGGTTCATGAAAGCGCTGCTTCAGCACCACGATGGATTAAGCTGCTCTGTGATGTAAGCATCTTGGGTGAAGGTCTTCCTCCACCTCACTTCCTGAGGTTCTTTTACAGGTTTCCCTTGACTTATGACCGGTTACTTAGCAACAATTTGAACTTGTGAAGACCCACCTTGGAGCTCACTTAAGATATCTGAATTCGAAGTTCCAATGGTTGCCTCCCACATAGTCATGGAACCAAACTTCAGGTGTTCGGCATCACCACCACATTTACAGCAGTTTGCAGTGTCCTGCAGTCACGTGATCATGTTTTACAACATTTTGCCAAAACTGGTACTTACTTTCAGTTTTTTGCAAGACCAGCCCTGTACGAAACTACTGGTTCGATTAAGAACCTTCACAAAAAAAGTTTGTAAAATAAGGTTAGTCATGTTTTTACCCTATCATGACTTACAACATGATAGGCAGGCTCCGTTGTGGACATAAGTCAAGGGCTATGTAAACTGGAAATGGTACATGGAAAATCAAGCTAGTATGCTGCCACCATCCTAGAGAGCCCTTTCGAAAGATGCTGGAAAGAGAGACTTTGAAGTACAGGCACTGAGACAGAGGGAGGCTGAGAAAATGGAACATAACTCTCCAATGATGAGGGCTAATTGAGAAGAAAGGGAAGTGAGCAATCAAGATCAGGGATAATTAAAATAACTAGCAAAACTAAGCAGAGGTTCAACCCAGAATGCTACCAGAATCTAGAGAGAAGTTTCCTGGCAAGCCAAAAAAAACTTAGAACACCTCAGCAAATTGAGAGAAAGGAGAGAAGGGCATAAGAAGAACGATCTCACAGATCTAAGAAGAAAAGTGACAAAGGAATGGATAAGAGCTCCAACTGTAGGAAGACAACAACCGTGTGCTGGAGGGAAGTAGGGCTGGTTCTCAATTATTCCTACTTACCTGTTGGTATTTGTTTTCTAGTTCCTTAAGGTCCAGTTGGGTTTTTGTGTGCTTCTCCTGGACTTTCTGTAGTTCTACTGCCTTCGCTTGCATCACCTCATCCTGGCGTGTCACCTGCAACAGAGGCTTCACCTGGGGGGGAAAAACGATACAATAGGTGTTGATGTTTTCTTCTATACAATCTGTGAAAGGAGAAAATAGTCCTGTCCCAGGAAGCTTACATTTGGAGGGGAATGATTTGTGGCTCTATAAATCTGAGATGTTCAATCTGCTGCAATTTATTAGAAGTGAAATAACTAGCCATCTTCCCTCCCTCCGTTGCCACTCAAGACGCTTTTTAGAAATCTAGTCACTCCTGTCTGCTTTCCCACTTTTCACCAACCGATCTTGCAATGATACGGTCTCCTGTCTAGTAACTGATGTCTTTTTGCAGATCTAACCATCTTGACTCACCTTGGTAAACAGGCGCCACCACTGCCAATGGCGCAGTTTGAGGTAGGCTGCACAGTTGCGTTGCATAACTTTGAGAGCGCTCATCTGCTGCTGCTTTTTCATGAAAGCTCTAGGAGATGAAGAGGGTGGGGTGAGGGGAAGACCATCCATGAGTCCCATGATTACCACACCGACAGCCAGCCATGTTTAGGGAGCTAAATGTGCCTGTGCTGGGACTACAACATTCCTTGCCCCTCTCCTATACCAAATGAAAAAGTCCATATAATTTACATTTTATATAGGCTGAAGATTTTAAAAAAGGGGAGAGGAAAGCCAATGGGGATGGGTTATAGCAGGGGTCTTCAAACTTGACAGCTTTAAGACTTGTGGACTTCAACTCCCAAAATTCCTCCTCTAGTCAGTCATGTTAGCTCAGGAATTCTGGGAGCTGAAGTCCACAAGTCTTAAAGTTGCCAAGTTTGAAGACCCTTGGGTTATCGGGAGAATTAAATCTACTACGGGTAAATCTTGACATGACTGCCTGTCATGATTATAAGTTGTGATGGTTGTAAGTTGGGTCACCGATATGAAAACTCTATTTTATGATTTTTTTTGTAGTGGTTGTTAAGTGAGGACCTCCCATCCCCACTCCCGTTAAGTATGGTCCAATTTTGCTGAAAACCAGAAGTAAATGCTGGTTTTCTTCAAAAACATCATAAAACATGGTCATGTGACCATAGGATGCTGCAAATGGCCGAAATGTGGGCCGGTTGCCGAGCACCTGACATGTAGTCATATGACCAAGGGGGTGTTGCCATCAGAACTTTGGAACCAGATTGTAATTATCCTTAGGGAGGCTTGTTGTAACTTCAAACTAAGTGATCAGTTGTGAAGTCGAAGAGCTATCTGTAAATCTGTTAAGTTATCAATTATTGACTATTACAAAAGAGAATATTATCTTTTAGAGAACAATTTTCATGTCTTCTTTGTGGAATCAGGAAACTCTGGGTCTTCAGATGCTACCAAATTTATGTATTTATTTATTAAACTTATATGCTGCCCATCTCACCAGAGGCAACTCTAGGCAGGTTACAATCATTCAAACTTCAAATATAGCAGCTTAATAGGCATTGCCAATGGTTGGAGCTTCTCCCCTCCCCTCCCTCAGCTTCATGCCTATGATGCTTCTAGTTCACTCTCCTATTTAAAAGATAATCAAGTAACAAAGTAGGGAGAAGTATCATTGTCTGAAAATTTGGGAAGTTCAAATCCATCAACATAGGTAAGTCTATTTTAGATCATTCTGTCCATGCTTTTAGATCTAGGTCATAATTCAACCCAGTCCCTATTCAGTGCTCACTTGCGAGCTAGGTATCCCCTGGCCGCTGCCTGGAAAGACACGATTATATCTGTAATCTTCAGATCTCGTTCCTCTTCTAGGTGAGCCAAAACGCCAGCCCGAAAGAAGATCTTACTCTGGCCAATGCGGTAGAGATTAGGGTCCAGCTCCAGAGCCTTGATCTGGAATGACAAAAGAGCCAGAAGGACAGAAAAGGATGAGGCACCCACTCAAAGCACTCTGGGGGTGAACTCGTTTTAGCCCAGGCTGTCTTGACTGTTCTAGCCAGTAAACCCCATACGTACCATACGCTCACAAGCCTGTTTTCCATCCATGAAGCCTTTGGGAATGGCATTTGGTGTCAGGATCTCGTACCTGTTGAGGAATTTGGGGAAACCAAGGAGTTTAAAAGTGATATTTAGTCACACTACATACAATTCATTTCTATTCCTTTGGGTTTGGTTTGGTTTTTTTCATTTTTTTCCACACAAAGTCAGTTGAGAGGTTTGTCTTCCATTTTAACAGCTGTTAACAGCTACCATCACTGGGCTGAGAGACAGCAGTTAGTGATGTTGGACTTCAGTCTATCTCTCCCTGGTCCAAATCCAACATTTTTAACACTCCACTCTGGCACACAGCAAAATATAAGCTACAAACCTGAGTATCAACTGGAATTTCATAAGTGGTATCTCCAAATTCTAAGAGCATTAAGGCTAAAGATCAAATCCTAAATAACTGAGAACTGTTTTGGTCATCCTGCATATGTCCTCTTTTGCTGAAGATCCATCATCAAAATGGCATACCTTTGGCGGAATTCCTGAAAGATAATGCGATTGGGGAATCCCTGGCGGCAGATGCGAATTCCCTCAAGGACTCCGTTGCAACGCAGCTGGTCCAGTACAAGATGTGGCTCCAGTTTTCCAGCCTGTTAACAAGTGCCAAGGGAAGGATGTGTGAGAAAAGGCCACAGGAGGCACAGGAGGGTCTGTTCCCGAAGAATCTGGATAGAAATTCTTCAGCACTCTAAAGTCAGCCACTAACAATATCTCTTCTTATTTTTCTTATTTCTTTTTCACCTTTATTGTCAACTTTTTTGCAGATAGCTCAAGGTGTGCTGCTCTCACATTCATAACAATTTTGTGAGATAAATGAGGCTGAAGATACATGGCTGATTAATTCTGTAGAATGGCATGGCTGAGTGAGAATTTGGCCCTAGGCTTCCTTTGATTCAAATTCAATATCTTCGTATTATATTACGTACATTCTTTTACACTCAAAGGACACACACACAATAGTTTTCAAAACGAAACACATTTAACTTCCTCATAATTTTCTTCATACAATCAGGCTGACTAATTTCATCTTCAAGATATTTTTCTCATCAGGAAGAGTACAACCAAGGGTTGAGTAGTCCTCGATTTATGATAGGATACTTAGTGACTGAAGTTACAACAGGTTTCCGGGTGGCGGGGGGGAGAGCACTTACAATCCAGTTCCAACAGCCGACCTCCCTGATGGTCATATGACTGCATCTCAAGTACTTGGCAACAAGCCTGCATTTATGGCCATTTGCCTTATTCTGTGATCACATGATCCACATTTTGTAACAGTTTTCCAAAATCCAGCAGTTATTTTCTCTTTGCAGCAAAACTGCCCCTTAACATAGCTTAACACTACATTTGCTAAACATCGATCCCAAAAAAGGTCAGGAAATTGTGTCCATCATTTGGGTGGCCTGTTTTATGGTAATCAAGACCTACAACTATGATGGGCAGGCGCCATTATGGTTGTAAGTCAAGGATTACCTGTACTCCCCTGTTACATAGACATATGAAGCTTTTTCTTAGTTAAGATATGGCGTTGTTAGCTCAGGGATGGGCAATTAATTTTCCAAGGGTCACATGAGAAACTGGGACTGTTCTAGAGGGCCAGACCTATAGGGCTGTGAACATGCATGCAAGCACACAGATATCTAAACTGAAAAAAAAAGGAAGTCACCTTCAAAATAAAAGCAATTTACATGGGCAGAACAGGGACTGCCATAAAATGCCCAGGTCTGTGTTAGCTACTGACTAACAACACTGTTAGTCCACAACGCTCCAATGGAACAGCTTGCCTTCAGAAAACATGGGAACTCCATCACTGGAGGTTTTTAAGAAGACACTAGACGGTCACTCATCTGAAATAATATAGGTTCTCCTGATTGAGCAGAGGGCTGGACTAGAAGAACTCCAAGGTCCCTTCCAGTTCTGTTCTGTTCTGTTCTGTTCTACTCTACTCTACTCCACTCTACTCTAGCCTTGGGGTATATGAGGTCGCTATAGATGACAAGATAGTTATCTTTCAATATCTAAGGGGCTGCCACAAAAAAGAGAGGATCAATCTATTCTCCAGAGCACCTGAAGATAGGACAAGAAGCAATGGATGGAAACTAACAAAGAGTTAGTTTCTATCAAACTATACCTAAAAATAAGGGAAAAAATTGTGACAATTAAAACAATCAATCAGTGGAAGAGCTTGCCTTCAAAAGTTCTGGGTGCTCCATCCCTGAAGATTTTTAAGAAGGGACTGTCTGAAATGGTATAGGGTCTCTCCTGCCTATGGGGGTGTTGGGGGTTGGACTGGAAGATCTCCGAGGTCCTTGTAACTCTGCTATTCTGTATCTTAATCAAGAAAAATACTTCACATGTTCTTAAGGTCTTTTGATAGGTCTAAGAAGGAATGGTCAACATCTTTCATGGCTTCCTTCAGTCAATGAATGAATGAATCCCAAGCTCCAAATTTCCCACTCACTCTTTTCTCATGGTTTGGTATGATGCACCGTACAAAGTTGGGATTGGTGTTGCGCAAGGTTGACATAAGTTTGGAGAGCGACTCCTTATACAGCTGTCCCACAGTCCGGAACATTCCTTTCTTTGTCTTGTAGGAGGCGCCAAAAGCCAGGTCTCCCATCCCGCTTACTTGGTCCAGACCCACAATCCGATCCACTAGGGAGAAGGAGAAAAAGCTTTTCATCTCTCCATCCTATTCTCCATATTGAAACCCAAAAAAACATGTTGATTTCCTCAGTTTCCAATTTCCGTCTCAAGTAAACATACATCTATAAGAGTTATCCTGTGAGGAGCAGAAGTTACCCAATTATTAGACTATACTGCATTTAAAGGAGGACTAGATAGGAGATGCAGATAATTTGGATGGGTGAGGAGGGCAACATGGCCACCTCAAACCCTCCTTTGCAATTTCTCCTTTGCAATTTCCAGACGGAATGAAGAGATTGGAGAGCTTAAAGCAATGTTTTTCAACATTGGCAACTTTAAGAACATTACACTTGATCTTAGCTAAATGGCCAGAATGTTATGGCAAGTTTAAGATGTGTGGACTTCAATTCCTGGAATTCCCCAGCCAGTTTTGCTGGCTGGGGAATTCTGGGAGTTGAAGTCCACACATCTTAAACTTGCCAAGGTTGGGAAACCCTGACTTAAAGCATCAGGCACCCCATAAACAGCTAATCTTTTAGCCAAAAATATTTATGCTGTCCATTTTAGTGATATCATAACATTCCCAGTTGCACTCTCTTCCTTTTAGGGACTTTTTTTTAAAGTATGGCATTGAGACAGTCCAGTCCAGTAAGATTCCCAAGCAAGCTTCTTTAAGATTTTGGACAGACATTTACTTACCTGTTTGAAGCCACTTAATTTAAATTATAAGCAGCATGAAAATTAATATGTTGTAAATACAGTATTATTTGGCAATAAAGAATTGATTTCTCTCAGTACTACCTGGCTCTTAGTACTAATAAGTCATTAATCTGCCACTATACACTGCATATGGAATTGTTATTTTTATTCCACATTAGCAGGTATGGGGATATTGTATATTTTTGTGTTTATGACTTACCAAAATAGCAATGATAGAGAAAACCTTGCCACATAATTTAAGAAACTGTACATATTGAATTATATGATCAAACTTTCTCCAGTAGGAAAAACAACGAATAAACATTGGGAAACATGGTAAGATTGAAGATAGTCTTTGACTTATGACTTTTGCTTAATGACCAAAGTTACCAAGGCATTGAAAAAAGCGACTTACAAGCTCACACTTACAACCTTTGTAGCATTCCCATGATCACAGGATCCAAATTCAGGCACTTGACAACTGGCATATGTTTTTGATTGTCCCAGGGTCATGGAATTGACATTTGTGACTTTCCCAGTGAGCTTCTAACAAGCAAAGTCAATGGGGGAAGCTGGCTTTATTTAATGTCCATTTAACAACTCACTTAACAACTGTGTGATTCATGTAACAACTGTGGCAAAAAAAAATTTGTAAAATTGGGCGCAATTCACTAAACAACTGCCTTGCTGTAGCAATGGAAATTCTGGTCCTATATATGCTCGTAAATCAAGGACTGCTTGTACAAATCAATGATAAAATATATTTAAATATCCACGGGAATTTCACAAAATATCCTCATCTAAAAGTGACTTTAAAAAGTGCAGGAAATAGAGTTTTGAATAAAGAGAGGCGAGGGTACTTTAGCCAAACAGCTCAGTCAAAAGAAAAGAAATGGAGAAAGATTTGGAACTTTAATTCTCAAGTTCATCAACAACTTTTAAATGGCCTTTCTAAAACACCTTAACTTGAGGTTCATCCCTATTTAACTGAATGGGATTTAGTATTTATTTAGCAAATCAAATCCCAAATTAAGATGAACTGATGCATGTCTCACTGTTTCACAGAAGAGACCTGTCACCTTTCTGATTACATGCAGGCATGTCTTGCATGTTGAAAGGAAGAAACCTACTTTCGGCTGGAACCTGAGATGCCACGGCATAGCTGTCAAAGAAATAAACCTTCTGTATATTCTGGATCTCTGGCGACAGGACAGGACAGAAGAGGCAAGTGGAGAGAAGGGAAGGATAAGGTTTCACAAGATCATCCATTACAGGACAGAAGAAGTGGAACAAGAAAGAAGAAAAGAGAAACAGCAAATAGCAGAGTGGTTAGTATCAGCAGTGACAGAGATTTTCACACATGAGAAGTCACATTTACATACAATACAATCAGCAAGCTATCCTTATTAACAGGCAACAAATACTATAAAGCTGAGCAGATGTAGGTTACAGCAGGATTTCAACCCTCTTACCATCTTTCCATAGTTCAGCAGTAAACTTGTCCGTGCTCTGATGAAGAAGAGTGGCCACATTGTCATTCAAGGGGTCCATATTTTTCATGAGCCACTCATCTGCTTTGTAATCAACCTTTCAATGAAAAGGGGAGGGAGAAGGAAGACGAGAAAGGATCAAAAGATTAAACGACGTCAGAACTGTTCATAGCAAATCCATCTGGCCTTGTACTGTAGTCCACAACTTGCAACTGTTTGTTTAGTGACCGTTCAAACTTATGACAATGCTGAAGAAAGCAACCAAACAATCGATCCTCGCACTTACAACCATTGCAGTATATCTGAGGTCACATGATCAAAGTTTGGGCACTTGAAAAAATGGTTGCAGTGTTCCAGGGTCACCTGATCATCATTTGTAACCTTTGCAACAAGAAAAGTCAATGGAAGAAGCTGGAATTGCTTAACTATCACATGATTCACTAAATTACCATGGAGGTTTGCTTAATCTCCTGCCTTGGGTGGGGGTTTGGACTAGATGACCTACAAGGTCTCTTCCAACTCTATTAATCTAATCTAATCTAATTACTATGACAAAAAAAAATCAGCAGTTTGGACACAAATGACTTCGTGGCTACTTGGCTGAGGAATGGAAGTTTTGATCGGAACTGTGATTATAAATTGATGACTGTTTGTACTGTCTACTCCATCCTTTTTCAGTTAATATCGTCCAAAGGTGTTGAGATTCCATGTTCTAGAATTTCAAAGGCTCAAGGAATTAAGCAAAATCCAGAGTGATATAAGGTGCAAGAGAAACAGTTTTTAGTCTTTTCTTAAGCATAAAAGCCAATGGATGACCTCAAATCAGTCATTCCCTCTCAGCCCTAATCAGCAACAAACTCTGTTCACAGCCTGGCTGAAAAATAAAACCTTTCATCACATCAGCACTGATAACTTTGCTATGTGAACTAGGCAAGCACAATGCACAACTAAATGGATCCATCCTGCAATCCAGCAGGACAAATTCCAAAAAGAAAAAACAACTGGGCAAATGAGTGAAAGAAAAACTGATAGAAAACCATGCTTTCTCCAAAATAGCTGCCCAGTGGCAATTTAATTTTAAAGTCCCAGCTACCATAGTAACTTATCAGCATTTTTCTTAGTTGCCAACATTAGAGCTGAGGACTCAAAATTGAAATTCTCTCATGATAACCTGTGGCTGCTCCTTTGAGATAATAACAGATCATAATTCATGACATCTGAAAGATCCCAGTTTGGGAAAGGCAGTAAACATGGATGTGCCATTAAAAAGGGAAGGGAGACAAGAGAAGTTGCAATTTACCCTGCCAGCATAATGGATGATGCAGAAGTCAGCTTTATCCCGCAGCTGCCGGGGTTTTTGGAATTTGGGATGGGACCCCTGCTCCTGGGAAACTTTTTCCACAAAGCTCTTATCGGTGGCTTTAGGGAACCAGCACTCTTCATCTAGTAGAGCCAGCAGCCCTGGAGGGTTTGCCTGGGAGAAAGCAAGATAGACCCAAACCATTAGCAACATTCCAAGAGCTGTAGGTAACTTGATCAGGGCATGGGAGAAAATGGGTTACAAAAAGAACAACAATTGCATCACAGCTGAGATGTTACGCAAACAATTGTCTTCCACTGTGGATTATTTAGAGATCAGATAGAAGTTTATGATCCAAGTTAAAGATCTGATCTTGACTCCCAACCAAAAGAATTGTCAAAAAAGAACATTTGTTCAGCAAGTACAAATGCATGAACAAGGTGCAAAAACTACTGAAGAGGAGAAAGTTCTCCAAAAAGCTAGAGGCCATCTTTTCTTGGCCCTCCACACGTAACAACTACACAGCATTCCAAGTCACTCACTGGTCTCTCAATGAGATCAATGCAGGGTTGAAGGTCCAAGCCAAAGTCAATGAAATTCCACTCAATGCCTTCTCGTTGATATTCTTCCTGCTCTAGCACAAACATGGTGTGGTTGAAGAGCTGCTGGAGCTTTTCATTGGTGTAGTTGATGCAAAGTTGTTCAAAGGAGTTCAGCTACAGAATGGAGAGAGTGGGAGAAAAGAAAACATTCATAGGGAGTTCAACATGTGATGCATTTTATTGTGTTTTCTCCCTCTGAATCTACTGACAGGTCAAGATAAACCTTTTTGTCGTTCACATTGTCAGCTAAAGTTTACTGGGTGACAATGCCCAGAATAAGGATATTAAGGAAATTGCAGAAAAATAAAAAAATTCCTTAATTACAGTTGATACTGAATTATTATAGTTCTGCTTTAAAATCTATTTCTTGCTTTTTACAATATTGACATTAATCCTTTCCTTCCCTGCCTAGAATTTGCCAAGAGTCAGGCAACATTCAAATTTATTTTTTTATTATATGTACAAAAGTATGAAATCACAGCTGCCACTTCTTTAGCTGGTGTTGGCTTTCATTTGCATGGAATTCTTCCCAAGAATGTGTTAGAATGGTGTATGTGTAAATCCAGTTAAAAAATTGATAAGATGGAAATGTTTATTAAAGTGCAAATTTTCTAAGTGTCGCCCAAGATGTTTCGATATGACACCCGGTATGCCAGTAACCTCTGGTATTACCACTGCCCTAATTTTCAATTCTGATTTTCAGATCTTGATACTTGAGTAATATTCTCCAATTCTTTGTCTTCTGCTCTATTATTCTTTGGTACTGCCATATCAATTGTCCTCATTTTCTTCTTTTCAACCAAAGTTACATCTGGTGAACTCTGCAGTAAAACTATTTGAGAGCCTTCACTAAAGACTTTCTGGA
This sequence comes from Laticauda laticaudata, assembly GCA_004320025.1. NCBI lineage: Eukaryota > Metazoa > Chordata > Lepidosauria > Squamata > Elapidae > Laticauda > Laticauda laticaudata. The sequence continues at coordinate 5,039 of BHFT01071732.1, read as the reverse complement.
TGATAACTTTGCTGTTTATATCTTCTTTCCACAATCTAATGCCCTTTAGTTATATCTTATGAGAATTCAAGTCAACTCAAGGGCATCATGTTGGAGAAAGCTGATTTATATTTATTAGTATACAAAACTATTTCAGCATCTTTCTAGATAGCAACATGCACTTAAGGCCTGTGAACTATTACAGAAGGGAGGATTCTGATATAGAATTATTTTTTGTATGAAGAGACTTAGTGCTTATGATTTATTTTTATTTTCCAAGTCCAGAACATCTTATATTAGAGAGAAAATATGATATTTAAAATTAATATAATAATATAAACAAAGAAAACTTTCAATAACTATATAAGGAGTAGAAAAAATAAATCACAGAATAAATTTAAGACACATACATGATATTATATAGCATTTGAAGCCCAGAAAATAGTGGTCTGAATAGCTTTATCATTGGCCAGGAACAAATTGTCCATTGCATACATAATCCATAAAAATTGTGGCAGGATTCTGCAGTTCCCCACATTCGCAGTGCCCATTTCCTGTGATACAGCCAGGGGTCGGATTCAAATTTTTTAACAACTGGTTCTGTGGGTGTAGCTTAAGTGGTGGGCGTGGCTTAGTTGTCATGTTATTGGCTGGATGTGGCCAACTCAATGTCATTCATATTGAGGCACACTTCTCCTTGCCTGGCCTCTCATGAACATGGGGATGCTGCAACAGTTGTAAGTGTGAAAAATGGTCATAAGCCACTTTTTTCAGTGCCATTGAAACTTTGAATGGTCACTCCACACAAGCAAAGTACCAGCAAAGAAGGGGAAAAAAAACTCCAGAAAGGTTCCTGAGACAGGAAGTCTAGTCCTGCCAAGAATGTAATAAGGGTTAATGGAGAGGCAGTTCCTGTAAGCAACACCAGAATGTTTCCTTCCTGCCTTCCTTACAGGATTAGGCCAGTAATTTATTCTAACAACCAGTTCTCTGAACTGCTTAGAATATTAAGAATTGGTTCTAGCGAATAGGTGCGAACTGGTAGGATCCCACCCCTGGATCCCACCCCATGTTTTCAAATTCTTCTTACATTGTGACCCCCTTCTCAATCTGTTCATATTCCATACGGGAGATGGCACCCAGGCATAGGTTTCTTCCAGTATTTATGATAGTAAAAATGAGAAAACTGTGGCCTTCCAGCCAGAGCTTCCAGCATGCACTGGCCATATTTGTTGGGAACTGTAACATGACACAATAAATCCAACATGTCTTCTCCAAGAACATTCAAGTCTCCCTTGCAGAACATGAAGACTATTAGTCAAGACTTTAGAGTTTCTGTTGGGAAGAACTACAGCTCTGTAACAGGAAAAGTTACAGGTTTACTTAAAAGAGAAGATTGACAACACAATTTGAAGGAAAGGACTGAAAGCAGCTCTGCAGATGTGCCATATTGTGGAAAAAGTAAAAATATTTACCTGAAATATTTCAAAACCAGCAATATCCAAAATGCCGATGAAAGACGCCCCCTGGCGCTTGGTACGATCCAATGCACGGTTGATTCGATGCACAAGCCAGCGGAAAAGCCGCTCATAAGTGGCTTTGGCCAATGCTTCCACGGCAAAGTCAGCCTATGAAGAGAAGGGAAGGGCGAGATCAAAACAGGCTCATCTTGGCCCATACATTCCATACATACTTATTATTTATCTTGGCAAACTCTCCTTCAAGGGTTCTTCAGGACTATCCACCAGCATGTCAGCCACAGTCATCAGCACCACTGACCTGTTCTTTTGTCTGCGCCTTCTGCACATAGTCTCGGCCAACCTTGATGCGTGGGGTAAGGATAGCACGGGTGAACTCTGTGACGTTCATGCCCAGGAGATGGCAGAGTTTTTGAGCAGCTGCAAAGGCACAGAAGAGACCAATTAAGTTCCCTTTGTCAAGACATTTCCACCAGCTTTCTTTTCAATTTCATATCCCACCCCCTTCTCCCTTTCAAAAAGCAGTTCCTAGCTCACAGGAATGTTAGACAGAAGGCTGAATTTCAATATGGTGATTACTGTGAAACTTAAATTGGAAATACTGTTTCTTAGAGCCAAAGTGGTAATCAAGATCTTATAATAATAAAACAAAAAAATGTTCCCCATGCACTTGCATTGTCTTTAACAGGGTTATATCTTCTACAGCTGACTCCTAAATAAAAAGGTGGTATGAGTTCTGATCACAGTCAAGTGTTTACAGTCAGTCCTTGTTTAACAACCAGTTGCGTAGTGACTGTTCAAAGTTGTAACAGACATTCCCAGAATTACTTATGATCCAATTCTGGATTCCCGAGACTGCATCTCCCCCCATTAGCTTAATGACTACCATGCAGAGGTGGTATTCAGCAGGTTCTGGCCAGTTCTGGAGAACCAGTAGCAGAAATTTTGAGTAGTTTGGAGAACAGGCAAATGCCATCTCTGTCTGGCCCTGCTCCCATCTATTCTCTGCCTCCCATTGAGTCCCAACTGATTGGCTGGATCTTCTTTTGTTGCCCTGCACAGGAAAATGGAGCTGGAAAGCAGGTTAGTGGAGTGGGAAGGGAATGGGATTTTGCAATAACCTTCCCCCAGGAGTGGGGAGGGAATGGAGATTTTACAGTATCCTTCCCCTGCCATGCCCACCAAGCCACGCCACATCTACAGAACCAATAGTAAAAATGTTTGAATCCCACCACTGTCATGACTTATGACCATCATTCCAGGCTCAAATGCAGTCATAAGATGAGAAATATCTCTACTTGCTAGTATTTCTGAAAAGTCAGCACTTTCTCACTTAAAGGTACTAATCTGAAATACCTGTGTTATCCGGCATGGAAGCCTGATCTGTATTCCTTTCTTTACGGAAGACAATATTGCCAAACTGTAGCACAGCTGAGACCATTCGCAGCATACCTATATGGAAGGATGAGCATTATCAAAACCACATTTTAAAGATGCATACTATGTTACTTTTCTCCACTGCCCTCATAATTTTAAACAATTTGAATTTTTGGATTGATGAAACATATAAGGCTTGACATTCACTGCAGCAAGCTGGGACTACAACAACTAACAAGTATTATTCAAAACATTTCAAACCCAAGGATCATCATAAGAGCCATTTGGCAACATTGTCATTTCTCTTACTGTTTTAATATTGCATTAATTGTTTTAATGTTATATAAAATTAGTCAGAGAAATCACAATCCTCTAAAGTTTCTGTGCAAGAAAGAAGATGTGGAACATATTCTTTATTTCAGATGTCCCTTCAAGTTTAAGTCTCTCGCTCGGTTTCTCACTCTTCTTCACTACATGAAGGAGTATTATTGGAATTACAATAAAAAAACAAATCACAACATTCACCATAGTGTAAAATAGGGGTCCCCAAACTTGGCAACTTTAAGACTTGTGGACTTCAACTCCCAGAATTCTCCAGCCAGCATAGTTGAAGTCCACAAGTCTTAAAGTTGCCATGTTTGGAGACCTCTTGTGTAAAACATTCCTTAAAATGGAACTGTGGAGTTAAAAGCAATGCTAAAACTTCTTATTGCAGAAATAGCCTTCTACAATACTTTAAAAATATTAATTAGGTATACACATAAGAAAACATGTAAGTTCATATTTAAGACCGTTGCTGTGTCTCAAGGTCATGTGATTCCCATTCTGCAACCTTTTGACAAGTAACCTCAATGGGGAAGCCAGATTCACTTAAACAACCGAGTTACTCACTTATTGACTGCAGTGATTCCCTTAACAACCATGGCAAGAAAGTTCGTAAAATGGGGCAACACTCACTTGACAATTGTTTCGCTTAAATGATAGAAATTTTGGGATCAATTGTGGTTGTAATTCAAGGACTCCCTGTATTATTTTTGAATGAAATATTTTATTCTAAGTATGTACCGCACTTAATTGAAAGGACATAATAAATAAAACTATGTCCACGACCATAAATGGAATGTTAAGTCAGATACTTCTTTAATTGCAACCAGGATGCGGCAGACATATGCACCCGCATAAAAGAGTGACTCACAATGTATCTCTTCATGTGAAAAGCCCATGATACGCATGGATTCCATAGTCTCGTGGAAGATCTCCTTATCCTGCTGTCCAGGGATGGGCAGGTATCCATTCGACAGGAAGCGATACTGATTGAAAGGCTCCAGCAGCAGCTCTCCTACAGGGGCATGAAACAAAGCTTATTTCATGGACCTCCCAGAAGGTGGCATCAAAATTTAACAAAATTTATAGCACTTATTTGCCTGCCTATCTCATACAATGCCTCGAGATGGCGCACAATAAACCCATAAAAGATAATTAAAAACAAAGATGCCTTCCCATCAGGCACCAGAGCAAAGGACCTCACAGCTCAACCAGGGCTTCACGGTCTCTGGAAAGCTAAAAAGAATCAAGGTCCCTCTCATCTCATGCGAGAACATGATCCAAAGAGCTGGAATGGACATATTGGTCAATAATGACTGTATAAAACTATATACATTTATAACTATGTATAAATAGTATATATGCTATTTGTTCTATATTTTAGTGCGAACGGTGGAGGAAACGTCAGAATGGTCACGCTGTGTTCAGTTTTGCTACATGTAAATAATAAAAAAATATTTTAAAAAAGAAGGCCCTCAGAATGGCGACATTTAAGAAGGGAGACCTGGAGTGTGCCAAAACCTATATAATTGGGCAAGGTAATTGGGCAAGATGGTCCCACAGGTAACCTAACTCTGTGCCATGTAGGGTTTTAAAAGTGATAAAACCTTGGAACTGCATCCAGAAAACAACTGGAAACAGTGCAGCTCACACAGCAGTGGGTGTTACTTGGGTGAAGTGTAGAGCATCCAAAATTGCACAATGCTCACATTTCAGATCAGTTATAGTTCTGGATAGTCTTCAAGGGCAGCTCCATGTAGAGTCATTGCAGTAATTCAACAGGAGGCAATAAAAGCATCGGTGACAAACAATACACTTTTTACTCAAACAGACATTTAACATGGTCCAGAATAGATATGATTTGGACTTCAACAGAATTAA
>BHFT01071722.1:0-12526 GCA_004320025.1 Laticauda laticaudata | reverse complement strand
AGATTTTTCAAGTAAGGAGGAGAAAGCACATATTAATCCCAGCCTCTTTCATTAATCTCAATCGAAACATCTTTTTTGTTTCAATTTCAATTTTTATCAAATATAATCCTTCAATATTTTTTTAAAAATAAAGAATAAACAATATGTGTTTGCTAATAATAATATGAAGTTACAATGTCTCCCTTGCTTTTAATAGTCTTATATTAACTTATTCAATTCGTTGTTGTGTTCTTTAGTTTGTCATATTCCCTTTCCATTACACATTCTTTTATAAAATTCTTAGATTAATAAAATTTTAACACTAAAGAAAAAAAACACAACTATAGGTTTCCCCCCTTTTACTGGCTTAGGTGATACCTCAGTGATTTAAAATAGATTGCTTTATTCCCTGCATCTTGATTCCAATAAACCACTATTTTTAAGGAAAGTTAATAATAAATGAATCATTACATCCTTTCATTTGGATTCTTGCAGCATATTTCCCCCTTAATTTTTAATAAGGGCTATAAATATCTATATTACCCTATTTTCCTAAATAATTTTTTAATTTTCGAGAAATATTCTTATTACCCCTTGTCACCCCTGCAGAAATCCCTTTTTAATTCAACCATTTCTCTAAAAAACAAATTCTTTTCAATGTTTTTACTTATTTCCGTATTTCTTTATTTCATGCACCTGTTTTTATTGCTTCTCCTCCCCTCTTTTCCCCATATCTTTTCTCAATTCCAGTTTATATCTCTCCTTCTTATATTTTCCTTTTCCCTTTTCGCTGGGTCTTTCTGCCTTTCCCGAACTTACAGGTATCCCCTTTTCGATTGCCTCTCTAAATCTCAACTTTTTAACCTTCTTCTTTCCCCACTTCTTTTGTAGCGTTCTTTGGTGTTAATTGTCTATTTAAAAATGTCTTCTTGAGTTGAGTCCTCCTCCTCGAAGGCTCTTTCTCTTGGTTCTTCAAATTGCCATTTCCATCTTTTCAACACAGCAGGCAAAGTGATTTGCCTCTTTCCTGTAGTAATTATCTCATATTTTTTAAAGTTCCATTTTTTAATCCCTGAAGAAATATCATCATTACACCACTCTTCTATTTTATGAAATTTGTTAAGTCCACAAAAAAGCCACTTTTGCTTTCCCCTTCTTTCTTCTTTCATATTTCCTTAGTTCTTGCAGTTTATTCCAGCCCAGGGTCGAAGACCCAAAACATTCAAATCAATCCCACAGTCAGTCTTTTCCTTCTTTTTTTCTTTATTCTGGTTCTGCTTTCACTTTCTAGATTCTTACTTTGTTCCAATATATCTTTAATGTTATATCCACACAAGTTCATTCAGAACAGGATGCTTTCCCTTTTGTTTTGAGCTCAAAGTTTTTGTCAAAAGGGGGCACCCTCCCTAATACAAAGTCTTCACCTTTTCCCCTATTTTTTTGTTTAGGGTTTTTCAAAGCCTCAATATTCCAGCACAGTCCAGTCTCCAATTGTAAACTCTATTATTAATTATTTTTAAACAATCTTATAATCCAGCTTTATTTTATGCCTGTTTTTATGCCAAAATATTTTAGTCCAATTTTAGTTAAATCTTGTAGTTCTGCTTCCTCTTTTCCGGTTTTGAAAGCCCACTTAGCTGTCAAAAAATATTTTCTTAATTTTTTTTTCCTGTCCGCTTTGTAATTTCGTCGCTCACTTTTCTTTTCCTTAAAAATTCCATGTTACCTTAATCGCCCGAGGTACTTTTGTTTAGTTTGTATCTGCCCAATTGTCCTGGTTCAAGATGTTATCACTCTTCTTCCCTCCTGCACATCTTTAATTCATCTAATCCTCCTCTTTTGGGGTGGCCATTTTAAACCAACTGCTAGCAATCCATCTTTGGGGGAAAAAAGACCAAGCCCGGGGGGGAGATGCGGCTCCCTCAACCTGCTGCGGCTTCCCCTTACTCGCCACCCCTCCAAGGCAAGCTTCAGCCCCTAAGTTGTATGATCAGGGATCTCCAACGAAAGAGCCATGGGACCATAGCTTCAGAGAGTTGCGATCAACGGTCTCGTCAGCGAGGAGACTCTGCCTTTCTCTGGTGCTCCAGATTTTTGAAGAATGTGGTGGCAGTGGTTCTGGAGATGACGTCTGCCAGCTCCTTTAAAACTCTGGGATGTAATCCATAGCGCCCCGTGGTTTGTGTTCATCAGATCAGAACAGGTGTTCTCTTACTATTTTTTTGCTTATTTTAACTTTTAATTTCTGGTCTGTCTTTTAACAAGTTATGTTTTTGGTGGCTATTTCTTTTTTGCGTGAAAAAAGTGATGCAAAGAATGATGTTATGCAGTTCTGCTTTTCTCTTGTTGCCTGTTACTTCCTTTGCCATCTACTCTCTTTAGTGGACGGCGGACTGTTTCCTTTGATTTTTTTCTTTGTTTTATTTATATGTTGGGAAGAACTTTTTTTTTATCTTTGACCTTTTGTTCAAGTCTTTGTTGTTCTGAGCTTTGCTATACGGACTTTGTCTTTGCAGATTCTGGCTGCTGATAATTCTGCCCTTAATTGTACGTCCTTCTTTTCCCATTTTTTGTCCTCTGTCCTTTTTTCCTTTCCAATTTACACAGAGAGATTTTTGTGCCAGCCCATGGGCCCCCTTGGTTTCTTCTTGGATTTCTTGTTTTTCTTTCTCAGTCGGTATTGTGCTGGCCAGGGCTTCTAAATGATCATACATACATAAGTTTCCCAAGATTCTTGAGTTGTTTTTCCCCTTTAGGATTTTCATCCATGAAATCTTCCCAAGTTCTCTCTGAGTTTATTGGAAAACAGCTCTTTAAAATCCAAGACTCTGGTGCTCCTTATGTTCTGTTTGCTTGTATTTGTATTATGTTGAATTCTTGTATGACATGGTCACTCTCATCCAAGGTTTCTGTAGTTTCAAACTCCTCTATCAACTTCTTCTCTGTTCATAAGATTAAGTCCAGTGATGGCGCTGTCCCCTCTAGTTTCACACCTCCATCCTCTTTTGGACAACAAAAGTTTGTCAGCTAGGTTGGTTAGGATTTCTGATTTTCTCACTTGGTGCAGAATTAGTTTTCCCAATTGATATCAGGATAATTGAAGGTCTTCCAATTACTATTGTTGTATGTTTCCCAGCATATGTTTGTTAGTTGGCTGGCAAAAGCGACATCTATTTTTTTCTGCTTTGGATTGGGTTGGGCTGATAAATATGCACCTATGGGCATGTCAATTCTTTTTTCTTTATATTGACCCATATTGCATTCTAGGGAGGGTTTTCATCTTTTGTTTCATGCATTTCTGTAGCAATATAGTGTCCTTTACATACAGTGCACTTCCACTCCTCTTTTATGGGGTCTGTTTTTTTTTGAATAGTTTGTATCCTTCTACCAGTATGTTCCAGTCATGGGTTTCATCCCACCAAGTTTCTGTTATTCCAACTATATTATATTTACCTTCATGTATTCGTAGTTGAATGATTGTTTCATTTTTCTTTCATAGGGAGAAATTGGAACCTGATCTCTTTTCCCCAAATCATACTGGAAGCCCAAGAAGATTGATAAATCTGTCAGTTGGGAATCCTGCTATTAGCTGTTTTGGTTTATTATCTGTTGGTGGGTCATAAGATCAGAAAGTGCCACACGCACACATGCCTAGACAAGAACACTCACATCCCTATGTGGAATGGGAGGTCTGTGAGGAGGGAGAATGAATTTCCCCATTTCAAATCATTTTCTCCCATCATTTATCCAGAGATCTTTTGCAGGAAGGGGCTATCGGACACAGGTAGATTGATCTATTTCTCTGACATGCCTGAACGTTTCCAGGGAGATTGGAATCTCCAGACAGAACAGATTATTGTAATCTCCAGACAGAAGAGGCACACTAAAAGTAACACAAATGAACAGACGCACTGCTCTATTAGTTCATAAAAAGGATCAGTAGCTAGTTTTCCCTTCGTGTGTGGCAAGAGGAGCAGAAAGGATAGCAAGAAAGCTACAAATTGCTGCCTTGACTCCATCATGTATGAAATTGGGTCAGGAGAGAAGCCCTGACAATTGTCATTCCTCAGGGGTGGCAAGTTAAATTGTAGGCAGGACAATTTGTATCCACATCCTGAAGCATGTGAAACCTACCACAAGTGACCAAAAATGCTCTTAATGTTTTGATCTACTGAATGGATTCCTTGATCCTGGAAGATCTATATTTGAAGGTTGCTCTACCTGTCTGATTAGAAATGGTCCCTTCTGGACAAGGGGCACATTGATAGCAGCAGATCTGCTTGCCTTCTGGCACTCTTCTCCTCTCTCCTGCCTGGCACCTCTTCGTGCCACACCGGGCAAAGGGCACCTTCTAAAATTAAAAAGAAACATTTGAGATGCTCTATACATTGATCATACATTCTATACTGATGAATTCACACTGACATCTCCATCTTCAGAGGTCTTTAGAAGAACTGGCTTAACATAGTTTAACATCAAAGATGAAGAGTTCCTGAGGAATTCAGTCTGGTCACATTGCCACCTAACGAATTGATGCTGGGAATTGTAACTTGAAGTCTGCATGTAAGGCAACTATAGGTAATCTCTTTAACACCCTAATTAGAATGGGCAACTCTGTTGCTAAGCCAATGATAGTTAATCCTACATATTGGCAAAAAAAATCAGAAAATAAAATACAGGCTGAATAGTCAAGCCCTTGTTGATGATCCAAACTTTGTCAAGGAACTTGGAGTACTCATCTCTAATGATCTAAGTGTTAGAGCCCACTGTAACTACATAGCCAAAAAGGCGTTAAGAGTTGTTAACCTAATCCTATGTAACCTTTTCTCTGGTAATATTACACTACTAACTAGAGCATACAAAACATTTGCTAGACCAATACTTGAATACAGCTTAACAGTTTGGAACCCGCATTACATATCTGATATTAACACAGTTGAGAAAGTCCAGAAATATTTCACAAGAAGAGTTCTCCATTCCTCTACTNACAACAAATAAACAATAGATACAAACTCAAGGTTAACAGCACCAAACTTGATTGCAGGAAATACAACTTCAGCAACCGAGTAGTCAATGTCTGGAATCCTCTACCGGACTCTGTGGTTTCTTCCCCAAACCCCAAAAACTTTAACCTTAGACTGTCTACTATTGACCTTACCCCTTTCCTAAGAGGTCTGTAGGGGTGTGCATAAGCACACCAACGTGCCTACCATCCATGCCCTATTGTTTCTTTTATTTTTTTAATTTTTCTTATATGTATCCATTTATTCATAACTATGTTTTTACTTATACCTATTATCTTGTAAGCCATTGACAAAAATAAATAAGTAAATTAATTAATTAATAGAAGCATCACATGATAACTCCACTCAGTGATGAACATTTCCAGAACTCCCTACTGCTCTTGTTTCTGTGTCATTAGCTGAGGACACTCCCTTATCCAAGATATTCCTGGCATGGTCACTTCCAACCTAGAGCCTCTGTTCTAACAAGGAAAGGGACTGGCAGACATTGTCAGCAATGGGATACAGAAGAATAGACTAGACTAGAATAAATATAGAATAGAATAAGTATAGAATATAATAGAATAAATATAGAATAAAATAGAATAGAATAACAGAGCTGGAAGGGACCCTGGAGGTCTTCTAGTCCAACTGCCTTGGGTAGGAAACCCTACACCACTTCAGACAAATGGTTATCCAACATCTTCTTTAAAAAGTGTTGCAGCATTCACAATTTCTGGAGAAGAGGTGGGATTCAGATGGTTCTGACCAGTTCTGGAGAACTGGTAGCAGAAAGTTTGAGTAGTTGTGAGAACCAGCCAATCCCACCTCTGACTTCCCCCCATCTCCTCTTTGCCTCCCATTGAGTCCCAGCTGATCGGCTGGGTCTACTTTTGCTGCCCTGCACAGGAGAACGGAACTGGAAAGCAGGTTTGTGGGGTGGGGAGGGAAGGGGGATTTTATAGTAACCTTCCCCCAGGAGTGGGGTGGGAATGGAGATTTTACAGCATCCTTCCCCTATCACGCTCACCAAACCAGGCCCACAGAACCGGTAGTAAAAATTTTTGAATCCCACCACTGTTCTGGAGGCAAATTGTTCCACTGGTTAATTGTTTTCCCTGTCAAGAAATTTCTCTGTAGTTCTAAGTTGCTTCTCTCCTTGATGAGTTTCCATCTGCTTCTTGTCCTGCCCTCAGGGGCTTTGGAGAATAGCTTTACTCCCTTTTATTTGGGGCAGCCCTTGAGATATTGGAAAGCTGCTATCATGTCACCCTCGTCCTTCTTTTCATCAAACTAGACATACCCAGTTCCAGCAACCATTCTTCTCATGTTTTAGCCTCCAGCCCCCTAATCCTCTTTGTTGCTCTTCTCTTCACCCTTTCTAGAGTCTCAGCATCCTTTTTTACATCATGGCAACAGCAAGGTCTCCTGGGGGTAACAGAGCAGAGGAGACCAAAGAGGGAGAGATGAGGGGGAGAGGATGATTTTGATCATGGGACTTCTGGGCGGGGCACTCTAATGTCCAGCAGTCTGAGGATCGAGCATAAGTCCCATTCATTCAGTGATATTATACTTTCAAATGGTCACTGAAAAATGATTGAACAGCAGGGACTCCCTGGAATTATCTTCTAGCACTGTGTCTTTGAGCTACAGCTTTTTCTAAAAGAAAGAACCACAAAGTTCAACCTAAAGAGGAATGACTCACAGAGTCCCCTGTTGCTTTCTGTTATTGACCCCTGGGCTTCCACCAGGATTTTTCTTCAATTGGATCAGTTTCATGAAAAACAGAACTTTCACACCCCAGCTGTCATGTTTTCTGATTCAATACACTTTTTCCCCAATGAGAACGACATTTGTCATCTCCAAGAGAGAAAGAATCTTTCCCTGAATTCTGAACATTTCCCTGCATCTCACCTCTGTGGCCCAGATGATTGAATCGGAGTTGATAGTAAAATCCTGGCCTGGGGGAGCCCCTGGATTTATCTGCCCAACTGTCACGGGGACAAACAATTGACTGGGGAGGAAATGCCAGTTGAGAATCTCATAGCGAGGAGATCCCAGTCCATCTTCTGAGAAGGAGAGTTCCTCTCCAGCACTGTTGTTGAACTGGACCTTCCTCAAATAGGGAAGAAGCTGAAAGAAAAAGAGACCACATCTTTCTCCTTCTGTCATCATCATCATCTTCATTTAATAATCCCATAATCCCTTGTGGGGTGTAGTCTGGGCAATTGAATGGAGCTAGCAGAGTGTTTGAATGGCCGGATGCCTTTCCTGTCACCAATGGAGTTTTGTTCAGCAGATACATTCTCAGTGTGCCCAGAGAGAGAAATATCTGCCTCTGTCTAGGATCAAACTCACAACCTCCTGATTGTGAGGTGACAATGCCACCTCTAGGCCATCCACCACTCCATATATCTCTTTCTGTCCTGGCTGCTTTTTACAGAGGCATGGTTGAGAGTGTTTTAACAAACAGCATCACCGTTTGGTTGGGTGGCAGCAGGACCTCAGTGTCAGGGCTCCAACAAATCCATCCCCATTCAAATCAAAAGTTTCTAGCCTCATCTTAGAAAAAAGAAAATTGATTTATTAGAAGTGGCCATGTTGGCATTTAGCTGGATGCAGCTGTTACTAAATTACATTATACATTTCCCCCTTGACCCTGGTCTTCCCCCGACCCCCTGGTTGTGACTTCTCTAATGGGACACATCCATCTCCAAGAACAATCCATTATGCTCTCCAATAACTTTTTACACTCTGACAACTTTGGGCTGCTGAGTTGATTATCTAGGCATTTAAGGAATGCCTTGTTTTCCCCCACTTCCTTTTTCTGGCAGCTAAAAAGACCAAAGGAGTATCTTTTCAGTTGACACTCAGTCCATATGGATATTTTAATCAATAGTTCAAAAATACACATGCAAAAGTTCCACTCTAAGCATCTGTGGACTGGATAAAATATCTGAGTTATTACCAGCCATGGCTGGATTTTGGAAACCCTCTTTCCAAGCCTCATCCTGGTTGGCTGCGTTTCTGATCCACACACTGCATGTAAAGCGTGTGCCACAACATAAATAGCATTGTAAATATTGTAACTTTCCCCCATCATGGTTGTTTCAAAGATGTAAGAAGGTATGTTTTGTAATTTTTCCTTTCCTGAACATGGTTTTTTCCTCTTTTGAGAGATCTTTCCTGGTTTCTGGACTGCGCAATCAAAGACCTTTCCCCACCACAGTGGCAGAAAAATATCCCCTTGTGGGTTGAAAGGATCTAAAGTCAGAAGGAAATGGGTGAATTCTGAGAAATCCCTGGTATGGTCCCTAAGATGCAAAGCCCCATGGAATTGCTTTACAATTTTCAATGTCTCTTGGTATTCCATCTCACTAAGTTTCCAAAGGGAAGTTAAGATCCAAACTTTTTGAAATGTTGTCTTTTGAAATTCTTGGTAAACATTCAGAGCCACTGGAACATTTTCAACATTATTGGAATCGCCAAACAGAACAATCACTTCAACTTTAAACCAATGTTTGAAAATACGAATGAAACTTCTGACCGTCACAATGATTTCCTCAGATTTGAATATTTCATTGAAGGCCAGGCAGATCTCCTTCTCCTTGAGCATTGGCACCAGAGATGAGATAAAATGTTCTCCATACTCACTGTCAGAGGTCATAAGCCCAACCCAGTTCCACTGGAAATACAGGAGCAGCTGGACTAAGCCCACATACTGGGGAAATTCCTTGGCATTAATCCGGAAGAAGGAAGGATAAACTCTTCTCTCTCCCTGAGAGGAGTCAAAGCCAACACCAAGCTGGAGGAAGTAAGAATCTTCTTTCAAAGACAAAGTAAAGTGTTATGGTGACTTTATGGGTCAACCATTATAAGGCTTACTCAACTTCATAGACTATGAAACAAAATTGACAGACCTATTCCAAGACTCCACATACAAACCCATAAACATGGGCCCAACCATATATCTGGAAAAAATAACCAAGAAGAAAATCATAACCAGCCACATGAGCAAAGAGATCCAACAGACGATCATCCCAAGAGAAAAATCTTCCCAAGATCCCCCAAATTATATGGCCACCCAAAAATACACAAAAGAAAGGCATACCCTCTCAGACCCATAGTCAGCTCCAGAGGAGCACCACTACAAAACCTAGCTAAACACTTAGCAAAGGAGCTACAGCCTCATGCTGAAAGCAGCAGCTTCACTTGTACAAAATTCTACCACTTCTTGGAAATGATTAAATATTCTACACGTGGAACAAGAAGATCTTGTAAGTTTCAACATGGTTTCACTATTCACTCAAGTCCCGATAAAAGAAACTCTTTGAAATCATCAAAAATAAATACCAACGCAGCCTAAACACCTCATGGAACTAACAGAATACACTGCCTTAACCAACACATATTTTCATATACAAAGGGACAAAGATACAGCAAAATTGAAGGATTCCCCTATGGGATTACCATTGTCACCCGTCATTGACAAATCTGTTTCATGGAAAAATTCGAATCCAGAGCCCTGGCTAATGCCACACCACAAACCCAAAACTATGATTTAAGATAAACATCAATGACACATTTGTTGATTTGGCCCCATGGAAAAAAAAAGCCTTAACAATTTCCTAACACACCCAAACAGCACACACCCCAAATCAAATTCACCATGGAAATGGAAACAAACAAACAACTACCATTCCTAGATGTACTAATCTACAAAAAAACAGATGGCACACTAGGACACATCATATACCAGAAGAAAACACACACCAACCGCTACCTCAACGCCCAATCCCTACACCACCCAGCACAGATAAACTCCATGGCCAAAACACTAATTGCCAGAACCAAATGCCTGGTAGACAAGACACACATAAAGACTGAACTATGCACCCTGACTAAAGTACTGGACAGCTAACGCTTCCACAAAAGCAAAATCACAGGCCTGAATCCACCAAAACACACTGAGACATAATGGAGACCTAGAAGATGAACAGACCTATGGAACAGCCTGTCCTGCCCTACATAAGAGGGTACCAAGACAAAATCAGTAAGATACTACACAGCATCACACCAAGACTGCCTTCAAAATAGACAGAAAAATAGCAGCCATCCTATGAAACCCCACAGATAAAATTGACCTGGAAAACCAAGGCACATATGAAGTTCCCTGTGCATCATGGCTGCCACATACAATTGGACAGACCAACAGAAGAATAAGTACATGCCTTGGATGAACACCAAAAATGCAGTAAAAAAGCTGGGGAACACACCTCCTCACTAGCCCCAACACTGAAAGCCACAGGTCATAGCATCAACTTCAATGGCACCAAAACCCTAGCCACTATAGAAAACCCAGCCACAGAATCATCAGAGAAGCCATAGAGAATTGAAAAAAAGACCTGAAAGCATGACTTCCACCAGACTGTCAATCATTTGGGAAGGCCTCACTCACAAAACAAAAAAATCTCCACATCACAAGCCTGGCAAATGCTTGCCACAAACAGACTCCCCCTGATACCTCCAGCTTAAACACACCCCAACCAGGCACCCAGATGAAACTGAGCTTCCTCATAAAGGATAGCCACCCATTGACTTAGAGCCAAGCCACACTAAAAAGCCTCCAATACAGGAACACAATTTTGCCAGCCAATCAAGACAAACAAAAGCCAACAAAACAGACAGAAGATATTAGAAACACCAATCAAGCACAGAACACAGCAAACTCCAAGACCAATAAACACAGACGCAAGACTCCCAACCAATCAGGATGAAGAAAAACCTTTCTGGCACAGCAGTAGGCTTAGCCCAAATTTAAAACAGAAATGGCTGTGAAAAGTTCTGTACTCACAAACGAACTCTATTCACAAGCCTGATGATGGCAGATGAGATTCTGCTGAAACGTTGCTACAGCTTTAAAAGGACAACTATAATGACGTGGGAAAATACCTGAACAAAGTTGAATACCATACACACACACACCACACACACACACACACACACACACACACATATTGTATACTAGATAGGAGAGATTGATATTAATCAAGAATGAAGGTGGTTAGCTTGAATTATTAACTAGAGAGGACAATTATATTTACAGATAAGGAATGATAAAATGACAAATGTGACAGAAAAAAAATGATCATGAGAAAGACAATGGAAAGGAGATGATAATTTTGGGATACACAGTGAAGAATAAGGTATGAGAATATACAAAGAAAAATGGAAGGAGATATATTAAGATTTTGGAACTGAATAAATGAACATAGAATTGAGATGAGAATTTTAGATAATGTTGTAAAATAAGATAAGAGAACATGAATAGGACTGGATAAGATAAGCTTAATATTTAATAATGATAAGGATGATGTAATTTTGAAATTAAACAAATAAAATGGATAGGTAACTATGGTCGATTTGTATTGATGGTGTGAAACCTGAAACCATATTGCTTGCCAATGAGAATTTTCATTTAAAAAATAAAATGAAATTGAATAATGTGGAATTACAAGTATGTAATAACTGATATGGTGGCAGGCATTTGGAGAGAATAGAGGTTGAAAATAATATTGAAGAAGTATGAATTAATTATGAATATATGCAATGAGAGATGTATGATATATTGATGCCAACTGCAATGTATTGTTATATAGATTGAAATAAAAAAAAATTGCAAAAAAAAATAAAATTGGTGTAGGGTCTCCCGCTTGGGTGGGTGGGGGTTGGATTAGATGGCCTACAACGTCCCTTCCAACCTGATTATTCTGTTATCTGTTATTTGTATGTCTTACATCAAGTGTCTTCAAACTGACAGCTTTTAAGACTTGTGGACTTCAACTCCAGAATTCCTGCATTAACATGACTGGAGGAGGAATTCTGCGGATTGAATCCAAAAGTCTTAAACTGTCAAGTTTGAACACCCTGGTCTATACCATATTGTATTCAGTTGCAAGCCAGGGGAGGATTTCTACCGGTTATGACGACCATTCAGTGATCGCATGCTTTGCACACGCATGTTTGCCAAACGCACACTCTGTGTGTTGCATTAGGATTTCTTATAAAGATCTCATACTCTGCTCTCCTCATGACTTACACCCTTTCATGACTAACAGCCATAGATCATCGCATTTTGGAGAGAGAGTGCTACTGTGGAGCCTGCTACGTGTCTCGGAGCTGTGTTTCTAAAGCGAAAACAAAATAAAGACAAGAAAGAGGCAGCGCGCAGGCAGGTCAGGCCACATCGTTGTCAAAGTGACTGGTTGGCGATCGCCAGCTGATCTTCGGAGCAAGGTTTCGCCCAAACCGGTCCAAACCCCGGTGAATCCCACCCCTGTAGTGCAGCCCCTACCCTGTGGGACCTTGAAGAGGCTGAAGATGGAGCCCTATTCAAGCCTTTAGCGATCTGGTGTCGAGGACCTCCAATGACAGAGAGGCAAAGGGGTTCTGCCTGTCACATTTGTAAACCTGGGACCATTTGGCCTTCGTGTGCGAGAGCAGGGCTGAGGGCTGAATAAGGAACATCTTTTGTCTCAATCTGA
>BHFT01071718.1:0-14820 GCA_004320025.1 Laticauda laticaudata | reverse complement strand
CGGCATCCCCTTTCTTTCCGTTAGGCGTACGTGATGCATCCGCTTCATCTGCTATGCATCCGCTCTTTCTGCTATGTGTCCGCTTCACAATTATTCCCCGTAACCCCTTGGGAGCTGTCATCCTCTTTCATCCGCTAGGCTTCTGATGAACATCCATTTGATATCCCCGCTACATACTACCCACGTCCGTTCTTTTCTGTTCTGTTTTTGCAAATTTTTGCCACTTTTGTTCATTTCTGGAGTGGATGAAAACGGATGGAGCCATCCCCAAAATTTTGCTCGTCCGCTGTGTTCTTTATGCATACGTTTTGTGTCCATTGGTCATTGGGACCTAGGCTTTACACAGAAAGAAAATATGTTGAAGGTGCCGAATCAGTTTGCAATGTCCAGCTCAAAGACAAAAGAATTATAATTCCCTATGCCTCCCCGCTTGACATTTTGGGCTTGGACAATCTGGAACTGCGTTGCCTGCAGTCCAATCTAAGCATAGTAGATAAAATTGTCTGTACATCTTCCCTTCTTCAGCTTCAACCACAATAATACATGGGTAAACAAACGATACAAACTCAAGGTAAGCCACTTCAAACTTGATTGCAGAAAGTACAACTTCAGCAACAGAGTGGCCGATGCCTGGAATGCTCTACCTGACTCTGTTGTTACAGTCCTCAAACCCTCCCAGCTTCAACCTCAAACTGTCTACCATGGACCTCACCCCATTCTTAAGAAGACCTTAAAGGGGTTGTGCATAAGCGCACCAGCATGTCTACCAACCCTTTCTTACTGTTCCCATTTATCTGTATTTACTTCCTTTGTTCATGTTTAAGTTCATACCTATACTTGTTGTCCTGTACATGTTTGACAAACAAATAAAATAAATAAATAAAAGGTTGAGTCATCTTGTTCCTGCTAGCCAAACATTGTTTTGAGATACTAATGTGTATCCCAAAGGTGCTTTTTCAATAGGCAACTGGACTTTGTTTTTCCTTGAAGACGTTTCGCTTCTCATCCAACAAGCTACTTCAGTGCAGAACTGAAGAAGCTTCTTAGATGAGAAGCAAAACGTCTTCAAAATAAAAAATCAAAGTCCAGTTGCCTTTTGAAAAAGCACCTTTGGGGAAACCATGATCTGGATGACTGAGAATTCCCAAGATACTAATGTGTATGTGCCTCTTCAGAGATCTGATCTATTTACATTGCAGCTAAATGTCCTGTTCCACTTTTGTCATCTGTAAGGGAGTAGCAGTAAAAGAGAATCCATGTACCAATAATTCTATATCTATAAATAGTGAAATAGTTTAGTCAGATATATAAAAGCAGTGTTATGATTTTTGCCCCAAACACCTGGGATTTATATGCTTTAAAACAGGGTCTCCAACCTTGGCAACTTTAAGCCTGGAATTTCCCAGAATTCCCTGGTGAGCTTTCTCAAGCTTTGCTGGCTGGGGAATTCTGGGAGTTGAAGTCCACCAGGCTTAAAGTTGTTAAGGTTGGAGACCCCTGCTTTAAAGCAGGAATTTCCAAACCCTGATACATGAACTGGCACTGGGTCATGACATGCCAGAAACCAGGCCTTGTAAAACAAGCAAAGCCAGATTTGTGGGATGTAGGCAGTACACGAAATCATACCCCCTCTGGTCCTCAAAAAAACCTCTCCCCAAAGAACCGGTCCCTGGATGCCCAAAATATTGAGGGCCACTGCTTTAGAATGTCATTTGCTACATCCTTCAATGGGTAGAAAAGCAGGACTGGCTACACATGGAATCTAAAGGCCCGGACCCATTGGCCGACGGATGCAAAACGTATGCATAAAGGACACAGCGGACGAGCAAAATTTCGGGGGTGGCTCCATCCGTTGTCATCCACTCCAAAAAGTGGTGAAAATTTGCATAAACAGAACAGAAAAGAACGGACGNCGTGCTACTAACGCTGTGTAGACGTTCCGTGTACCTTTTGTTTCCTCCCTCTTTCCGTTTTCAGCTGCAGAGGATGTGAGTTGCGAGGATGCCCAGAGGATGCAGAGAGGATACAGTGGAAGTTTATCGGATGATAAATGGACAAAGAACGTTTGTTGCTCGTATGTCGTGGATGTACATCGTACACGGTGGAAAGTTCATCCGTTCACAAAGTTTTGTGCAGCTCAAAACTTCTTGCATGGATGAAATCACAGTGGATGGATGCTCGACGGATAGAGCTTATGAAATACGTATGCAATGAATATACAATGGATGCATAGCATTTTCCAACGGATGGCAAGCTTTTTTTTAATGTTTTACGTCCTCTTTGCATCCATAATACAGTGGGACAGGGCCTTAAATCAAAATCTTGATGCATTCTCTTCACTGGTCTAATAAAGCTAAACTTTCTCAAGGTCATCTTTGCCTTCTGCCTTCCTCTATAACTTTTTCAGCCTTGTAGACTTGTAGACTTCAGCTCCTAGAATTCCCCAGTCAGCATGGTCTAAACCAGGGGTGCCAAACTCCCAGCCCATGGGCCAGATGTTTCACATGCCCATGCCCACCCCCAGTTTAGTAAAGGGGGAAGAGTTGCAATAAATTACATGATGACATGACAATGTGATTTTGACACTCCTGATCTAAACAATTGATTATTACAAGATCTGGAAAGAAGTCCACAATTCATATTTGGAAACAGTATATATTATTGTATTGTTTGGTTTTCTTGACTGGAGGAAAAAGTTGCTCATATTTAGATCAATGAAGATAGCTTAGATTGATCTTTAGTTTGAACCTCTAATTTTTTGAACAATAAATTACATAAATATTAGCATATGCCGGTGTAAAAAGAGATTAGGTAACTAAATCCATGTTAAACTTCTTCATTGCTTTTTTTCCTAAGCATTCATTGTCCCATTCTAGTCCTCTGTCTCTATTCTCTGAATATTTGTATTTTATGAAAAAGAAATAGATACTAAATAAAAATACTATGTTTTAGTTATTTCAACTATAAAACTGAATGTCAAATGAATAGACATGTGAGATACCTGTATAAAATAATATGATGGCATAACTGTTTGTCTTTTGATGGAAATATTTTTACTGAGTCATCACCCACTCCTCTAAATCATTTAAAAGAATGCTTGGAATCATGGTACCATGATGGAATTGGACAAATGCTGTGTTAGGAGTGCATGTAACTCCCTCAAGGTTACAGATGTCACTACATAAAAGAACAGTCTTTGCCAACATAACATTGCTCAGACTTATTAGGAATGCAAATCCCAGATTTTATTTGACTCTGCTAGCTAGAAGTATTAAATACAAGCCATGTGGAAATTATCAGATTAGGGAAGGCTAGAGTGGGGCATTCAGTGTAGGCTGTTTCTTTTGGAAAAGATCATAATCTGGATTCTATAAATAGTCTTGACAGCAATGCTCTAATCAGAAGGGGTAATAGTTTGTTTTTCTCCTGTCCAAGTTGATTAGTTTTCCGGTCCTTTTCATAATCATCACAACATGAGCTTGACTTTCCCATTGTGGCAATGAGCTGCCAAAGCTACAAAACACTGCATAGTTTACAGATGACTATCAGAAGTTCCTTTGAGTCTAATTAAAAAGAAACAAGCAAACTTTTCATCAGGCTGAATGATAGGTAACAAGAACCCTGCAATTAAAAGCTTGCCATTTAGAAGCTTCCCATCCTCCACATAGTATTTCCGAAGTCAAGGAGAAGCAAACAGTGTTTTGCTTGTCATTCACAATTTTGAGAGAATTGGAGAAAGATGTTGGCTGAGGGCACCCTCATCAGTTTGCTCTCTCTAGGAAGTTCCTGCTATTTCACCACTTTTCTTTTTGGGCTGATTTCTACATTTTCTTTTTCAAAAAGTGTTTGGGGTGCAGGCACCCATGTGTTTTATTTTCTAAGGATGACTAATGCCTGGAAGAATTCTTCTGAACAAATATTTTGTTGGAGGATAATGCATTACTGTGCAAATGCCACAACGTACTGAGGATTGGTTTGTTTTTAATTAAAAGGATTACTTTTTTTAAAAAAGTGAAAATACAATGGAAAGTGTCCATGGCAACATGTAACCCATGAGAGTATGATTTTCTATTACTATTCCTTTAATATAGAACTAGTTGAGCAATATAATTTCTTTCCTCTGTCTCTGTGACCTGGCTAACCATTTCTCCAATCCATATTTTTTCCTTGCTTAGTTGTATTCTAGTAATATATAGCAGGGGTCTCCAACCTTGGCAATTTTAAGCCTGGAGGATTTCAACTCCTAGAATTTGCTTTGCTGGCTGGGGAATTCTGGGAGTTGAAGTCCTCCGGGCTTAAAGTGGCCAAGTTTGGAGACCCCTGATCTATAGGATTAGTATTCTGGTAAGGGACAAACATAGTCAAGCTTAAAAGTCAAGAATAAGAAAAAGTACATAAAGCTGAACCATAACCAAATCAACAATTGTATGAAATGAAACCCAGCTGGAGAAACAATATTGTATTTCTTGAGGCTTGGGATAAAGAGCAAAAAATAAATTTGATTTAACTCTGGTGATATTTCTATGTATATTCTCATCACCCTAACAATATTAAATATATAGAATAATTTCTGTGAGAAACTACTGTTATTGATATCTCTAGTAGATATTATTTACTGTTCTATTCTCTGTATTGCATTGATCTGAGCCATTTGAATAAATTTAGAGTGAGGAAGATTTATGTTAATATTAAAGAGAGTGGGTATGCTTAACACTAGAAAATCCATAGCTATTATAACATAATCAGTATCATAATAGGGATCTAGGAACAAGCGGTTCCAGTTTCAAAGAGAATTTCATTGATCTAATAATCCATATATTATATACAAACATAGCCATAAACAGTAGGTGTAACTGCAAGTTGTTTTACAGATAGCATGGCCAATGAACAGATTGCATCCTTGATTTTGGCATTGTTTTGCTATGAATATTACTCTGTTAAATTCAGTGCCTTTATTACTTCTGTAGGAGATAACTCACACACCCACTTGAGGCTAGATAGAAATATTTCTGGTTCAGTTGCATACCTAGAAAAAAAAAGAGCCATCTGCATTGTCTATCATCAGCACAAGCTGCTAAATATACTATGGATTATTCTATTTGGGAAACATGGAGGGCAATCCAGTTCCTTCAGTGGGCAGTCTGATTTTAGAGGCTGAAGCATTTTTAATGTTCTGCTGAGAACAGACCCAGGTTGGAACTGAGGATAGAAACTCATATTCATATGTGTTTTTGCATCTGATAAATGTAATTCTATTTTTTAGATTAACAATATTCACAGTGCTGGGAGGCACAAAGGCATTATCTTTCAATGTTTGAATATCCTTCAATGTTTCCTCAGTTCTGCTCCCCTTCTCAAATAGCTCTACCCTCTGGAATAAGAGCCTATAGAAGGGGTCCCCACACTTCAGGGGTCCCCAGAATTCTGGGAGTTGAAGTCCACAAGCCTTAAAGTTGCCAAGTTTGGAGACCTCCAGCCTACAATCTATAGAACAGTGCTTCTCTATCTTAGCAACTTAAAGACGTCTTCACTTCAATTCCCAGAATTCCCCAGCCAGCATGTTAACTGGAGAATTCTGGGAGTTCTTTAAGTTGCAAGGTTGAGAAACACTTTTCCATACCTTCTTAGGGCCATTGGATTGCATTCTTTTGTACATTTTATTGATGGGAAATGATTCAGGAAAGTGAGTTTCCAACCAAATGAGTAAACAATTCATGTCTTTGAAGGCCAAACAGTCATGATCCATAAGACTTTATCAGTCTACTTTGAAATGAAGGCATTGTGTTATCCAAATAGTGTCATATATAGTTGCAAAATGAACGGCAGTGTTTATTAAATATTACTATAAAGTATAGCAGAAAAAGAAAATAAACACTGACACAGTAAGTAATCTCTAACTAAAAATGTCTTCTTTGATATAAGTTTAATGGAATTTAAAATAGTTCACCTATTTCAAATCCATATAACTGTCAATACAGTATTATTTTCTATTCTGTTTCCAAAATAATCCACAGACTTCTTGTCTATTAATTATGGCCATTAACTTTAGCTATCAACAATCATTCTAATGAAAATTAAAGTTAAAGGGAGAAACACCCATTACTAACCTTTAACTTCATACAAAACCAGGAGTATAAAATGAACCCTCATTCTATACAACAATGTTTGCCCAAGACAGCCTAGGTATATGTTCTACTATGAGGGTCAAAATTACAGTTAAATTTCTCAAGTGGTAAATTACAGCAATGTGAACGCAACCATCTGCTAAGCTGGTTTTCTACCACAAAGGAATCTTTACTTTGCAAACACATAAAGTAAGAATTTTAAATAATGTTTCAAACAATGTTATACCTTTTCATTGGTTCATTGGCTTCTCTTAGTATTTTGATGTTTTAACACTATCTGGCTGTTTGAAAATTGGAAAGAAATGGAATAAGTATAGTACAGCTTTTAATGCTGCTAATAACTTCTATAGAATGAAAGAGATTTAATTCAAACAGCATTTAATCAGAAGTCTTCTTTCAATTCTTCATAAACAGCCAACAGCGATGAGTTTAATGCAGATGGACTTGCTTGCTTGCTTACTAAATGTATTTTCAAATGTATATAATTGCTCATTCTACTGGATGGTGTATTTATTGCATGATCAATGAAAATCATGTTCACTGTGACCAATATTAAACCCCAAAGATAGAAACAATGTGAAGTACATATTTTGTTATTATCCAGTGGATCACTGGGGAAATTACATGTTTACTATAAAGAAGGGTTATAGCTTACCTATATTGTCTTCACCAAGTCCCAACCTCACCCAAGTAATAACATTTCTGACTCAATAGATAACTTGTCTTCGTACGGCTTGAAATGCAGCACAGCTAGATTTTTACAAAGGCACAGTGCCTTGTTTCTTTTCATTGCAAATAAATGGTAAAATGCTGCTAATAAATGGTAAAATGCTGCTACCTCACTGGTTAATATTAATTCTCAAGACAAGGTTAATACATGTGCAAGATTTAATGAGGTTCAAGACTGTACAAGCATTCACTTTTTAATTTTGGCATTTTTGTTATAACCTGAATATGATGTAAATACCCCATGTATAAATATGCCCTATTGTCATGGACTAGGTGTACAAAATGATCACATGACCATAATGCTTTTAGAGAAAGTGCACACAAATACAAATTCAAAATTCTCCATCTAGTTTGCAGGCAGAGAAATCAGACTTGTCTGAATTCCTCCAGGGCAATATTCTTCAAAGAGAATTATAAACAAAGAATGTATATTTGTAAAAAAATGAAGCCAGTATCCCTCACATGATTTTGGTTATGCAACTAACCCTTAGGAGTAATAATTCAGTAATATCTGACTAACCATTGGACTCTACCTAGTTTTTTTCTGACTGTAGAAGATCAATCTTCATGTATAGCATTTGGCAGAAAAAAGATATAAGTTATGGATAGCAGAACAAACCCATCTGCATGGTGTTTCATCACTCAGTAGCCTTCATGTATAGTGTTCTAGTTTCAGTGACGATAGGGATATTTAAGATCTAAGGATTTCATTACAAATTTTGTGGTACAGATATGTAATAAATAATAGAGACAACAATGATGACAAAGTGACTTATGGCACTAAGAGAATTGAGTGTCATTTTAAAAAGCAAATCAGTGCTTATGTATATTAGTAATCATTTTCTTCTGCTTTTAACAAGTTTTAATAATTTCTTAACCAAAATCAGTTTAAGGAAAATATTTATATACAACAGTATTACAACACAATGTAAAATCAAAATTAATAACCATAGTAAAAATAATAAAAGGAATAAAATACCTGGAAAATTGTGCTTCAAAAAGAACTATAAAATTTACTATATTGTTCAAAAGTCATTTTTCTTGCTCCATTGTCAAAAAACCTGACCACATACACCAACAATTCATTGATGCAAATCAAGTGTAGATTTCTCCTTCCAGTGCTGTATAATAATTCTTTTATTCAGTCCCATGCTCTGTGATATCATAAACAATTCACATAATTTCTCAAAGGGAGTGACGGATGGGATTAGAGATTTTATTTCCACCAGTGATTGCTCTTAAAACATACCCTACTGATCAATCAACATTATTTTTGTTTCTATCCTGAAGACAGTTAACTTCAGTAGGATTTAAAACATGTATTTAAAGACATCCTGAAGACAGTTAACTTCAGTAGGATTTAAAGACATGTATTCAGGACTTTTCATTTTATTTCTGTCTGATGGATAATTCTATGTGTGTTCTTCAGAGGGATAAAGTACCTCTCTTTATTTAATAATAGTGCTATCATTTAATTAATTGAAATCCTTTGTTATTCATGTACAACCAACCAGTAATACACAAATTATATTATGACTGAAGAATGTTTGGTATCTTCTACTTTTTCTGCACAAGTATTAACCTAGAGATATATTGTTCGATAGTTTATATTTCTGTCTTTAAGGTGATCTGTTGGGACTGTTATAAACTATTATGGAATGGCTGCACTGAGGCTGTACAATATGTTAGGTGTCAGTCTTTCTCAGTCCATTTAGGGGTAACATGACAACAGTGTTCCAATATTTGAAAGGCTATCATAAAGAAGGAAGAGTCAACTTATTTTCCAAAGCACCAGAAGGCAAGAAAAGAAGCAATGGATAGAACCTGAACAAAGAGAGAAACAACCTAGAACTAAGGAGAAATTTCTTGACAGTAAGAACAATCAACCAGTAGAACAACTTGCCTTCAGAAGTTGTGAGTTCTTCAATATCTTTTAAGAAGCAACTGAACAATCATTTGTCTAAAATGGGATAGGGTCCCCCTGCTTGAGCAGGGAGGTAGACTAGAAGATCTCCAATGTCCCTTCCAACTCTTTTATTCTGTTATTCAGGGTCTTTGAGCATTAGGACCATCATGCTAAGAATTGTAATATTGGCTGAGAATTCTGACAATTTTATATCTAAAACATCTGTGAGGTTATATTATGGAAGGGTGGCCTTCAAGGCCTAGTAAATAGATATTAGCCCATGATTAATCACAAAAAGTAATCAATGTTTTGCCTAAGGTGTAAATAATCAGCTGTAAAGAAGCAGCCAGTACATGACCTTAGATTAAAATCTTACACTTTCACTTCATGGAGTCTAGTATTGTCTGTGCTACTTTCCTAAGACCCTTTATCCCCTCTTCTTGGGCTACATCTCCAGCTAGCATCTCTATGTTCTGTTTTCTAAGGCTTTGTTTTCAATTACATTATATTTAATTACAAAATTAAAAGTTGTCTTCATAAACTTTTGTACATTTATTAATTCAATATTTATAGCTAAGAAGAATGCATTAGACAGTATAAAGAAGAAGCCAGTGTTTATGAAATACTGTATACATAAAAGCATAAATAGTATGATAAGGCATGCAAATGCTTTGCACACACATCTGTTCTCATCAATGTATGTATGAATGTATGTTTAATCTTCATCGTATATTCCATCAAGGCAAAAATTAGCAGTGGAAAAAAAATACTGCTTTTGATACCTACTCAGGATTTATGCGTGAGGTAACTAAATTATATTTAGGCAGCTAAATAAATTATGCCAATTATATACCATGTTGTATATTTTAAAACCTTAAAGACTTCCAGAGTTTTAAGACTGCCAAAATCTGCATCAAACCCAGTTGAACTGAGCCGCAGATTAGCTTCTCTTTATTCTGTAATAACCATATTCTGGCCGCTGTATTTTTTTTTTAGAAACTGCTATAAGAAACAGAGACTTATCAGTGTCATGTTTTAAGCCTTGTGGAGATTGTGCAATCAATTCTTGAGATATATATTATAAGGTCCAAGCACATTAATTTTTTTTTTTATAAAACAGCAATCAAGAATTTCTGTGCCAAAGTTGCCTTTGTTGCTGTTGTTTTGGTAACAAGCTGGCCTCCTAAATCGTGTAGGATAACTAAATATCCTCATGGAATATTCATGGAGTTGCAAAACTGCCAGTTATAGCCCGAATATCTGACTTCAGTTGATCCAAAGACAACTTGTTCAGTTAGCCTTTTTGGCACTTATGTACAGTTCAGTCTAAGAAGAAGTTTTTGAACAGATCTAGTCTGTTTAGAAAGCTGTTCCCCAAGTGCTAAATATTTAGCAATTACCTTTGCCCATAGAATAGAAAGGACTCACTCTTGCCCATTATAATTTCTTGACATTCTTACTCCTAGAAATAATAATTCACCACATCTTTGCACAAGAAAGATCCTATTCCTGTTTGTGGGGGGAAATTAGAAATCATTTTTATGTCCTTCTATACCATCTCTTCTTTGTAGTCTGGCAAATCCCTTTAATAATCTGTCTATCCTCTTATTTGCCAGCATTCTTCTATGAAGAACATATAGCTCCAGAAGACCAATTAAATTCATTGCTGTTCTGTATAAATAATAGTAGACTCCAAATACTTCATTCCGATTGGTTAACAAAACCTAAAAGGGGATTGGTTCAATAGGAACCAATCCACGAAGCTGCCCAAAGGCGGCAAAAACCAAATGCTTGTCATTGGCTACAAGCCAGCAGACAGAAACATATAAAAGGGCTGTTCGCAGCTTGAGCCAATGTTTCCGTTTCTTTACTGTGTTAACAAATAAAGACTTTGTTGTTGGCACCGGTCTACCTTCGCGTTTTTCCGGACGGAACACTGGCGACGAGGTGGGATCGCCTAAACGCGAGACCGAGCACGCGGCGACAATAAATCCAGACGAAAAAAACAATGGCTGGAAACAACGCGCCGCCCGCACCTTTCAATCCCAATGAAGAGGATTGGGAATCCTATGTAGACCGTTTCCAGATGTATTTGGAAAGCAATGAGATGGAAGAGATCTCAGATCAGCGTAAGAGAGCTGTATTCTTGACACACTGCGGGCCCACACTCTTCAAGATGGCCAAGGCTTTAGCGAAGCCCCGAGATGTGAAACAACTGACGTGGCCAGAACTCCAAAGAATGCTTAAGGCTCACTACGCTCTGATGGTGTCAAATCTTATCAGGCGGCACAACAATTTTACTGAAGAGACAGGAGGGAAGGTGAGACCATCGCTGACTTTGTAGCAGCCCTCCGACAAATAGGGGAGAGTGCGAATTTTCTAAATTTAGATGAAGCAATGCAGGACCGAGTAGTGTTGGGTTTAAGAGACTCAAATGCACAGAGCAAGCTGCTAAATAAACCCAACATAAACCGTATGCCGAAGCCATCGCAGAAGCCACACCGCTGAAGCCGCGAAAAAATCGCTGTCAAAATGAAGCAAATGAACGCGAGTGGGACGACACAAGCCTGGCCAGAGGGAAGAAACAATCTCCCACCACCACTCACCATGAAGATTTTGACAAGACGTCAGAATCAGGGGAGGAAGACGATGAGGTCCACCGCCTATACGCCAACAAGAAAGAGCGCGAAAAAAGGAATTGGCGGGAATGCGCTGGCTGCGGGAGAAACCATCCTCGAGCGACGAGTGCAGGTTTCTTGATCCATTTGCAGAGCTTTGCAAGAAACGAGGGCATATCGAGAAAGTCTGCAAGAACAAGAAGAATTACAGCCCAAATAGACGCAGCAACTCTCCCACACAAGCTGAGCCAAACGAACTGAGAGAAAGTGGCAGCAGAACAAGCGAGCCACTAACCGAGAGAATACACATCAGACTTTCACTATAGGAAGCGCTCAGATGGAAAGCGGGAAGAAAGTAAAAATAATTGTAACAATAGAAGGGAAGCCTGCAAAATGGAAGTAGACTCTGGATCTTTTCTATCGATGGTATCATGGGACACCATCAACAACTAGTCCCGAATATCAAACTCAAAGAACTCCAGAGCCAAAAATTAACCCTCAAGGACTACCAGGGAAACCGAATTCCTGTAGTCAGCCTAGGACACTCCCGAGTCGCCTACAAACAACATATTGAAGTACTACCGCTGACAATAGTCGACCGAGACTGACCAAGCCTCCTGGGCATTGAATGGTTGCACCATTGGGCATTCGGGATGACCGGAGTAGACCGGGTGGCCACAACGACTGGAAGAAAATCTGATCCAAGAGTTCCAGGACGTTTTTGATGGCTCCCTAGGCAAGTATCGGGAATCCCTATTTCCTTTAGTCTAGACCGCCAAGTAACCCCGAGGAGACTAAAGCCAGATGAGTTTCCTTTTGCTCTAAAAGCAAAGATAGAGGAACAACTAAATAAATTAATAGCCAAGGGGTGTTAGAGCCTGTGGACCATGCTAAGTGGGAAATGCCAGTCGTAACACCAATCAAACCAGATGGGTCGGTTAAATCTGTGGTGACTAACAAGGCTACCCTGAACCACGGCATTACAACAAAGTGCATACCTGGTGCCAAGTCGTACAACACTTATTACATTCTCTTGGGGGAGGAAAAATTTTCGCTAAACTTGATCTGGCCGCAAGTTTATCAACAGCTCCCAGTAGACCCCTCAAACCATGTTACACACAAAGGGGCTTCAAATGCAACAGACTCCAATTTGGAGGTGAGTGTAGCCCAGGCGTCTTCCAGAGCCTCATGGAACGCCTTCTGAATGGTATAAAAGGGGTCGTGCCATACTTTGATGACATCCTAATATTCGGCCAAAGATGCGA
The DNA here is from genome assembly GCA_004320025.1 of Laticauda laticaudata. NCBI lineage: Eukaryota > Metazoa > Chordata > Lepidosauria > Squamata > Elapidae > Laticauda > Laticauda laticaudata. Next base: position 2,177 of record BHFT01071718.1, on the reverse strand, counting down.
CCCAGCTTTTAAAAAAGACTTTAAAGAAGTACTAGCTAAATTCAGAGAATCTGGCCTCAAAGCTAAAAAAAGAATAGGCTGTTTAATGACGGATAGCGTCGAATTCCTGGGCTATTTAATAGACGGAGAGGGTATACACCCTACCGACAAAAAAAGTCAAAGCTATTAAAGACGGCACGCAGAACCAATAACAAAAACTGAACTACAGGCATTCTGGGACTGATAATTTTTTATAATGTATTCCTACCCCACAAGGCGACAATAGCAGAACCATTACACCGACTACTGGACAAAAAGCAATTTGGACTTGGGGTTATAGAGAAAAGAAAGCCTTCCAAAAAATAAAAAACTTGTAACATCGAACACGTTCTTATTCAATTTAGCAACACACTTCCATTGACTGACCTGCGACGCCTCACCATTCGGAGTTGGTGCCATCCTGAGCACCAATTGCTGGATGGGAGAGAGGCACCCATCGCATACTATTCAAAGACCCTGTCCAAAACCGAGCGAAATTACAGTCAATTGGACAGAGAAGCTCTGGCAATCGTCGCCGGAGTGAAACGCTTCACGAGTAACCTATATGGAAGAACATTTCAAATAGTAACGGCCAAACTGCTACTAGGAATTTTGGCGGGAAATAAGCCACACCGAATATTTTGTCCCCACGAATGATAGATGGTCAGAATTCCTAGCAGCCTACTCCTATACTCTGACACATCGCCCAGGGAAACAAATTTCCCATGCAGCCGCTTTAGCAGAGCACCATTACCATCCACAGAGGAAGACCTGGCACCGACAATGACCACATTTCAGATAGAGACTTGCCCCGATCTACCATATCTGCAAATGATGTCGCAGAGCACCGCAAGAGACCCATTGACTGCCGCGTACTAAACTGGGTAGGTAAAGGCTGGCCGGAAAACCAAAAAACTGAGACCTTTAAGACCTTTCCGGACCAGACAACTGAACTCTCAATCCAAAAAAGGTTGTTTATTGTGGGTGATCGGGTAATTATTCTAACAAATTGGAAACTAAGGTTACTGGTATGCTTCACGAAGGCCACCCGGGAATAGTTAAAATGAAAAAGCCTCGTTAGAAGCTATGTCTGGTGGCCGGGTATAGATAGGGACATCGAATACTGGGTGAACTCCTTGCAACAAATGCCAAAGAATCAGGCCTTCCCCACCAAGCACCCATAAGGGACTGGGAAACCCAAGAGGCCCCTAGGTCACGAATCCACATCTTATTTTGGCGGGTCCTACCAAGGGGCATACTTTCCTGATTGTCGTAGATGCATACTCTAATTGGCTGGAGTTAAAATTATGCATCTATGATAACAAACAAACGGTTATAAACAACTTGACAACTCTTTGCAACCCATGGCCTACTGGACGTCCTAGTGCCGACAACGGCCACAATTAACCAGTCTCCAATTCAAGCAATACCTAGCCTCCTTGATGAATCAGTATAAGACATGCCCTAACCGCGCCGGCCCACCCAGCTGCAAATGGTAGGGCATGAGAGAATTGGTCAGGTTTACCAAAGGGAGGGTTTAGAAAAAATGGACACGGGGATGTCCAAAATAAAATAAATCGACTACTCACCCTCCAACATATCACACCCAGTACTACAACTAACAAAACCCTGGCAGAATTACTTATGGGAAGGAAACTAATGGTCACAATAGACAGATTGCACCCAAACTATACACCAGAAAACCCCCCCGACTCTTCCACCCGTTCAGGACTTTTGTAATAGGCAACCTAGTCTATGCAAAAAATTTTACCAGAGACCCATTATGGCTACCCGGACCAATCACGCAAATAACAGGCCCCTGGTCCTACCGATTAATGGTAGAGACGGCAGGGAATGGAAGCGGCCATAGACCAGCTTGGTCCCGGAAAGAGAAGTGCAAACACACAACAACACAAGTATTAAAAAACGACGAAATTCAACCAAGGGGGGGAAAATACGAGAAATGAATAAAGAACCGTTTAAATTAAACTCCGAAAACAATAACAATCAAAAGAGCAAATAAGAGACTCACTGTTTGAAGAAAGTTGCGAGAAGAGTCCATTCGAAGGGGCCAGCCAGGCAGCTCGACCTGCCCGGAGGAAACGGGAGGGAGCAGCAAAACCGCTGGCCTAAGAAACTCAGGCGGCAGTAAAATGGCT
>BHFT01071716.1:0-13065 GCA_004320025.1 Laticauda laticaudata | reverse complement strand
CGCTTCCATCCGCTAGGCTTCCGTGGAGCATCCTCTTTACATCCTGGCTACATCCTCTCCCCGTCTGTTCCTTTCCGTTGTTGTCTGCACTCTTTATGCAAATTTGGGGCACTTTTGAGAGCGGACAACAACGGATGGAAAATTTTCTCGTCCGCTGTGTCCTTTTTACATACTTTTTGCATCCGTCGGCCTATGTGACAAGCCCTTTAGATTTTATGCCACTGTATTCGATACATATTTCAGAAACAGGAAACTTTGTTGTATCTCCCAAGCAGTAAGCATGTTGTTTTAGATGCCCATATCTTGCTGGATCAAAAGATAGTGAGGTCTCATTTCATTCATCATCTTTCATGCAAACTCACAAAAGATTGTAAATGAAATTCAAAACTCTGTACACCTTTCTTGTTAATGGCTCATATTTTGAACTAAGGGTGAATCCTAAGTATGAAATTCATTTTATACCAGAGTTGTTGAGCACCTCTTCAAATTAAAGGAGCAACACAAATGTTAAGCTGGATCATTCTCTCCATCTTGGGGCTTGTCTAAGAATTGCAGGTGAATATTTCTCTGGCTTCAGAAAACAGTTTTAATGATGTGACCTACTAGAATCAGGATTTAGCATTTGTGCCATGCCATCAGTAAGCATAGAGAGCTACCAGGGAACAAACAAAAGGAAAGAAAAAGGGAGAGCTTGCTAAATATACTATTTTCTGGAGAACTGCTTCTTTGCTCGTCTACTACATAGTACATAGCTTCTGTCTAAATCCTGACATTGCCTGAAGAAAGTCTTTGTGACTTAATGAAATTGAGACTGAATATGGAAACAGTTTATCAGAAAATGAAGTGAGGGAATTTACATGCCCATTAACCAATCTGGAGCCGTAGACTAGTATACACATCTTCTGGAAATCAGTTCAGAATCAGACCTCTCTGGTGCTCTGTCTTTTCTGTCAGTCTGCTCTGCAGGTTGGGAGGGAGAAAAGAGGATCATCAAAACATAAGGAGAGAAAAAAAGAAAAGGGGGAAATTAAAAGGAAAAGAGAGAAGGAGAGTGTCTGGAGAGAAGGCATTGTCTATTCACTTTCACATCTGTTTCAGTATCTGCTTTAGTCCTACTCACAACTTTTGCTTCTTGCTGGTCATTAGTATCTGGTCTAGAGTGATAATTCTGATGAACAATACAAATCAAAGTCAGGGCTTGCATCTTTTTTTGACGTTATTAAAATGTATCATGCCATGCTTTTAAAAAAAGGCACAGGTTTCCCCTGTCTGGTCATATCTGACTCTAGGGGACAGTGCTCTCTGTTTCCTAGCAGAGGAACTGCTAATCTTTCAGTTGACAAGCCCAGCATCTTAACCACTGGGCCAGAAATCCCCAACCTTGCCAGTTTTGTGTTGTGGCCTGCCAGTGACCAGTGGAGCTGGCGACAGACTCGGACAGTAAGGAGGTTGGGGAGGAACATGGGCCAGTCCTGGAGTCTGGGGAAAACTCTGTGTCAGAGGCAGAGATTCCAATTTGGAAGCCTGCACTCTCAAATAGAAATATCTCCACACCACAAGCCAGGCAAACACATGGGCACAAACAGATTCCCTCTGATACCTCCAGCTCAAACACACCCCAACAGGGCACCCAGATGAAACCTAGCTTCCTAATAGAAATAGCCGTCCTTACCACAGAAGCCAAGCTGCACTCGAAAGCCTCCACTGCAGGAACAGAGTTTGTCAGCCAATCAAACCACAAAACAGACAGAAGAAAACCAGAAACACCAATCAAACAAACTCCAAGAACAATAAACACAGACCAAGACTCCAACCAATCAGGATGTAGAAAAAACCATCCTGGAACAGCAAGTAGGCTAGCCTCAAATTAAAACTAACGGCTGTGATAGCCTGACCCACATACGAACTCAATACAGAAGCCTGATGATGCAGATGAGATTCTGCTGAAACGGTGCTACAACTTTAAAAGCACTACAATGACGTGGGATAATACCCGAAGGAAGCTGAACAGCATATATATATATATATATTATATGTTCTTTAAGCTTTCGGGGTACTTACATGTGTGCTTGTAACATGTTTCTTTTAAACTGCCAGTGGGGAAAAAGAAAAAAAAAAAAGAAAAAAACAGCTGCAAGCTCACATTACTCTGAGAAGCACAATGCCGAAGAACAGGGTTGAAGAATGACGAATGAGATTTCGTCGAAACGTCGCCAAAATACTTCCAATTTTACACGGAGAAAACCCGAATAACCAAAGATCCACATACAAATACCCGCAAAACCTCAGAAAACATATATATATAATATATGTTTTCTGAGGTTTTGCGGGTATTTGTATGTGGAGTATATATATATATATATATTGTGATCTTGTTATTCGTTTTCTCCCGCGTAGAAATTGGAAGTATCTAGCCAACGTTTCATGAAGTCTTCATCATCATCTTCAAGCCTGAAGATATGAATGAGGACTCATCCGAAACGTTGCCTAGATACTTCCAATTCTACGCGGGGAGAAAAACCCAATAAGCCAGAGATCCCATAACAAAACTCCGCGAAAAACCTCAAAAACAATATAATATATATATATATATATTATATATATATATATATAATAATATATGTATATATATTGCTTTATATATTTCATTTCATGAAAACTTCTGAATTTCACATTCTAAACAAGGTCATTTGAATGCTTATTCTGGGAATAAAGCTACAACATTTTAATATAAATCTATTTTAGTATCGGCGAAAAAATCTTCATTGTTGCTTACCTTCTCACATTAAACAGAAAATACATTCTCGATGTGCTTATTTTATCTTTAATTTTCAAAAAATTACATTTCAGAGTGTTTGATAGATTTGATAGACAGACAGACGGATAGATGATAGATAGATAGATAGATAGATAGATAGATAGATAGATAGATAGATAGATAGATAGATAGATAGATAGATAGATAGATAGATAGATAGATAGATAGATAGATGGATGTAGATAGATAGACAGATAGATATTAAAGAGGAAGTAAAGATTCCCTAAAGATCTGTCAAGAAAAATACAATTACATGTCACATAACATGACAATTTAGAAATCACCTTGAAAAACTTGCAGGAGTCTGGAGCCTGAATAAGAGACAGAAGGACAAAAACAGAAGCTAGTCTCCAGAGGAGGAAAATGTGTCTCCAGATTCACAAATGGAATAAATAAGTTTTCTTTTTTATCTGTGACTTGCTCTCTCTTTTTTCTCTTCTGCAATAAGAAAGAAAAACAGATCTCCAGGAGCAAAACCTGTCTTTGTTTTAGAAGAAAATTCACTTTTTTATAGCAGTCTATTCAACCATTTTCTCTCGTATACTACCACTGAATTATTACTCTAAAACTGGCATTTAATTCATGGGTCATAGTAAACCGTTCTGTACTTTCAACAACTCATGATTTCTTTTTCCTAATAATTTATTTATCTTAAGAATTTGGAGGGAGAATCCACCTCTCATAGCAAGTTTGGAGGACTACAGGTGGTTTTTGAATTACAACCATAATTGATGTCCAGAATTGTAGGCATAAGTCGTGAAGCAGATCAACACATGACTAACCCATTTTTATGACTTTTTTTTGCAGTGGTCGTTAAGCAAATCTGCAGCCATTAAGCAAACTCCATGGTTATTAAGCGAACCCGTTATCTGTAATGTGCATGTTTTGTCAGAACCAGAACCAGTTTCCATAAAAAAATATCATAAATACCTGCCAGTTACCAAACATCCAAAATACAATCACATGACTGCAGGGGGGAGAGGCAGCCATTGGAACTTTGAATCCAGGTTGTAAGTACCTTTTTGGGGGGGGATCCATCATAACTTTGAACTTCAAAGAGAACAGTTTTAAGTCAAGGATTACCTGTGGTAATGGCCACCATTCAACCAATGTTCAATGGGCATTACTGTCTCTCATTTTGGATTCAGCAGATTGTAAAGCGTGCTTAACAAGTTATAAGTCTACTAATACTATTCAGGTGGTAATGGAGGTAACTGGATTAGATTCCCTCCATTCTCAAACTCTTTATTGTTTGAGAAAATGGACAAATCTGGAAAACAATTTGGAAGAAAGAAAAAAATTGCATAGTCTTGCTAAATCTGTAATAATAAGTGGCTATGACACAAAATCTATAGAGGGAAAAAGAAATGAAGAACAAGAGGAAGAGATGCTACTAGGAACCATGGTGGCGCAATGATTAGAAGCAGTATTGCAGGCTAAATCTGCTCATTGCCAGGAGTTTGATCCTAACCAGCTCAAGGTTGACTCACCCTTCCGTCCTTCTGAAGTTGTTAAAATAAGGAGCCAGCATGTCGGGGACAATCAGCTGACTTTGTAAACCGCTTAGAGGGCTGTAAAGCACTATGAAGTTGTATGTAAGTCTTAAGAGCTAACTGCTGTTAAGGCAATGGGCTTGTGCCCAGGCCAAAAAAATCAAGAAAACCCAGGCCAAGAAAATGTGAGAGAACATCTCAGATAAACCCTCCCTAGTTTACACAAGGAAACAGAGGGGGAAGGTGTATTCAGACTTGCAAAATTCTGTTACTATAGCTTTACAATAAAAGTAGTCCTGACCTTTGTAGCATTGGTTTCTTAATCTCATCTATCTTGAAGGGCTGGCAAAATCTTACAATGATTATTTTGTGCAAAATCATCCTCAAGGCAGAACAAAGCTGGACTTAAAATATGAGAGAAGAACTATATTTACTTTGACACTATTTATCAAATACAATTCCTTCTTTAGGATGATCCTGGCAGGTTCTAGTTTGCCTTTCTTTGAAGCCTTAGAAATTCCCATTTCAATATATAATACTGAAATCTTCTCATTCCTCACAGTAAAAACTGAGTCGCCGGGCTTTGTGGAGAATGAATAAGAGGATAATAGTTGAGGTAACTTGAATTTAATATACCTACATGAAAAGATGCCCAAGTAGAAAAAGATTGGTGAAAGTAATTTATCTTTAACGACTCTACATAAAAGAGACTAGCTATACCTGAAGCTAACAAATGATTAGTAATTGTGGTGATAGTAAAAAAATTAAGTACAAGATGGGGTTGTAATAATCATTTAGATAAAATTGCTTAAGTGGGAACTGTATTAATTGCTTCCTAGCAATTAGCATTAGGCGAGAAAAAACTTTCTTGTAATACTAATGGCAACAGGGACTGTTTCTTCTAGAGATAGCAGTTGGGCATAATCTAGAATGTTGGCATGAATGCTATAGTGCAGATGACAATTTCCCCAACTTGCCTCCTGTTTAATATTTTAAAACTTTATAAGATTATTGCTAATCACATCATTAACTTCTTATGTGATTAGATCCTAAGTATACATCCTGCCTGCTCATATCTTTGTGAGCCTCATTTTGGATTGTTCATAACCAGTCACACTGTCTGTATTTACATTTGTTTTCTGCTACAAGAATCTCCCTTGTTCCTGACTTTTATAACAGGACAGGAAACGCTTCATAGAACATAGAATCCTAGGGCTGGAAGGGACCTCAGAAGACTTCTAGTCCCCATTCCTATACAGGGGTGGGGATGCTAGAGGTTCGCAGGGGTTTGAGAGAGCCCGTAGCTAAGATTTTGTGCAGTTCAGAGAACCCCCAAATCCCACTTCTGGCTGGCTCCACCCACCCCTCCCCTCCCAGGAGTCCACAAGCCGCCCATTTTGATACAGGTCAGCGCAGGGAGCAGTGCAGGCTTGGGGAGGATGAAAAATGGGCCTCCTGGAAGTTCGGGAAGGCCAGAAATGGGCCAGTTTCTGGCTTCCAGAGAGCCACCAGAATCCGGGAAGGCCATTTTCGCCCTCCTAGAGGTTCGAGGAAAGCCTCTGGAGCCCAGGGAGGACAAAAACACCCCGCCCCCACCGTAGTGTAGGAGGCTGACTAGGCCACGCCCAGCATGGCCACGCCCACCCAGCAAATTGGGCAGATAACCCTTTGCTAAAATTTATGATTTATAAAATTTATGCATGATCACATGATCTTGATGCTTTCCTTCTGCTGATGCAGCCCAAGACTGAAGTGGGTTTTTTCCTTCAAAGTATAAATCGATCTATCATCTGCTAAACAGAACACATCATGATGTAGTTATAATACGGCTGATCAGACTATTAGCCCTAATTTGACAAAGGAATGTGACAAGCATATTATCCATATTTTCATCATCAAAAATGTTATTTTTCATCAGCATAATGTTAGTGATGAACTCACTATGACATTGCTTTTTATATCACATCTCCATTAATTTGAAAGGCAATATAGTATAGGAAATGTAGCATTAAACTTGGCCTGAGCTCACATACCTGCTCGCCTACTCAAGTTTCTGGATCATTTTGATCTGGAATGTCATTCTTATCTCTCCATCTAACCTCTTTAAAATATGGTTAGGAAGATACTGATAAAAAGTGCCATATATGGCTTAAGCTCCTTGGGAGAAGAATGGGATAATTATGTATTACATAACAGCTTTGGAACTATTTTTATTTTTTACTCCCATGTTGTAGGCCATTTGGATTTGTCACTGTAAGCCCTTAAAACCTTGGATCATTTACTCCAAAGAATAGTGATGTAGGTAACTCATTATTGATCCCATTGTAATGATAAAAAATTAAGGCTAAAATTAATCACGCCCAACTCTTCCCAATATAGATATTGTACCTTGTTTCCCAAACAAGTTAACTGCCTGGTCTCATCCATTCTTATTCAGAAATAAATGTCAGCGGGAAAAGAGAGGGCAGATTTAAATAGGAGCTATCCTATAATGACTTTTCAGCTTCACTACCTCTGGCAGTTAATATCTTCTGTCTAACACCCTTTCATCTATACAAGCACCATTAATTGCTAGAGAGGGGCCTGAATTTAAGGCACTGGGGATGTTTGATCATTTTGATTAGAAGGTAAACTGTCACTAATTCCATGGCTTATTCACTGTCCAGAAGAAGGGAGATACATTAGAAAAACTGCAAATTATATATATATATATCCTCTAATGGACCTAAATGGGTAAGTCAGCCAAGGTCTTTGCTTATTGCCATGGAAATGGCTTCAGTTAGTCTTCCTTTGTTATTCTCACAGCATCAAAGAGCACAGAATTAGACCTGCAGGCAACAACTGTTCCAGTTGAACATTGTGTGTGTGTGTGTATGTAGGTATGTATGTATACACACACACACACACACACACCTTTCTGTGGCAAGAAAGGTCATAAAACGGGGTAAAATTCAAGGAACAAATGTCTCACTTAACAACAAGAAAATTGGGCTCAATTGTGGTCATAAGTCGAGGAATACCTGTACCTTCAATAATCAGTCCTGCAGTCAGGAGAATGCAGTTCCTGACTTCATCCAATCAGAAATTTTCTGTGGTCAAATAAAATGACCATCAGAACCGTTCTCCTCATAACTGAGTGGTTCCAAGAAATTGAAGTATAACATAATAGTAATGATATATTATAACTGATTATTTCTGAATAAGTTATATCATTAATAAAATTTAGTAAGAATTGAGATTTGCTCTTAAAGATAACTTGGAATTGAAATTAAAATTTTAATGGTAATATAGCAATGATATAATATAATATGCAAGGTTGATTAATACAATATGAATGTAAAGTTAAGAGGAAAAGATTATAGATATTGTGCACAGGATAAATGTACCAAACCGACATACTGTACAATTGAAAGAAGGTTTTATTTGTTGTTTTGTATATTTGTTATAAAAAATAAAAAAACTTTAAAAAATAACTATGTGGTTCCAAAAGATCAAAATGAGGAAAAGAGAAGTTGGATCTTTTTGCTATTGGCTGATTAAGAAGTTCCAGCTACTCTGTTCTTCAAGTCTGTCTGTTTGTGTATATTGTACATGTAACTTCATGAATCAAATGAGGCCTTTAGCATCTGGAAAGGCAACAGTCCTAAGAGCAGTCAAAAGTCTGGATTATTTCAGAAGCAACAGTCATCTTTAAAAACTAAGGCTCATGGTACAGATGCACATAAGGAAGAAATACAGGTGGCCCTTAACTTACAACCACAATTGGGATCAACATGTATGCCACTAAATAAGGCAGGTGATAAAAGGAGTCCTGCTCAATTCTGTGACTTTCTTTGCCATGGTTGTTAAGTGAATTATTGCAGTTGTTAAATGTATTACACAGTTAAGTGAATTCAACTTATCCATTGAGTTTGCTTGTTGGAAGACAGCTGTGAAGGTCACAAATGATGATCACATGACTGGAGATTTTGATCACGTGGCTGTTAAGGTGCTGCGATATTCGTAGGTGTGAGGACTGGTATGGCTGTGATGAACCAGGGTGGGATACAAAAGCAACAAAGGCACAAAAACAGATGAAGTCTCTTTAATTCCTCCAAATTGGCTTTAAAGATCCAATTATCATTGGCTGGAGAAATAACTCCCCCACAAACAGCTGCGAAAAGGAAGAACTTCTGTTCAAACTTAAAATACATATAAATTATAAATAGAAAAAAAACAACACAAACCGCACTGAAGAATTAATGAAATAAGGCAAGATAAGAGCTTGAAGACGCCCACAGATATCAAAATACAACACTGGGAAGGACACCAGAACTCCGATAAGAACTGACAGACTAGAAATATTTTCGCACTTTGCTTCCAGCACTGACCCATGCGCAGTTTGTCCTTTTAAACAGTCCTCACGGCTCTAGCCCATGAAGAGGATCAAGGCCCTTTCCTCCTACAGAGACCACGCCATTCATGTTTCTCCCTTCTCCATTCCTTTCTGCGTGCCCTAGGATGAAGAAGAGATGGGCCTGGGTCTTCCTCTGAATGCCCAGCTGGCCTGTGCCCTTCCCCAGTTTCTTCCCCAATACCATTGTAACTTAGAATGGTTGCTAAACAAATGATTGTAAGTCAAGGACTACTTGTTTGCATTCTGAAGTATATTTTGCCCATTTCACATTTGCTGAATTTCTTTGTACTAAGAGATATTTGAATTTTTTCTTCCTTTTCCCCAGGTTCCTAAACATTGCTTTATCCCATTCCTCTTAGCTTGCTCACCGTGCCATAAAGAGATTCAGCAATGGAGAAGAAGAGAAACGGCACACAGATTCACAACTATGGAACACTGAACTGATTAGCATTGCCCACTGCAAGGACTGAGAGTTTGAAGTGCACAGATTCATATGGCTGTTCCTCCTTGTGGAAACTGTTATGCTTCTAAGAATTGCTGGGAAGTAGCTTTTTTTGAATTTTTAAGTATTTGCAAAGTGCACAGTGTTGGAAGGATAGTCAGAGCTGCACTTATGGTGTACTTAGAGAAGGAATGTAGTACTTCTGAATCTCCAAATTACTCACCATCACAGCCAGTTCTCTGATATTGTGGGAGATGTGTCAGAATGACAGCTAAAAGTCCAAAGAATCTTTAGGTATTTCTGCTCATGGCCTTCTAAGGTGCATTGCCTTCTCAGATTATCATAGGTAAAGGTTCCCCTCACACATATGTGCTAGTCATTCCCAACTCTAGGGGGCGGTGTTCATCTCTGTTTCAAAGCCGAAGAGCCAGCGCTGTCCAAAGACATCTTCATGGTCATGTGGCCATGACTAAATACCGAAGGTGTACCAAACGCTGTTACCTTCTCCCCCAAGGTGGTCTCTATTTTTCTACTTGCATTTGTACATGCTTTTGAACTGCTAGATTGACAGAAGCTGGGACAAGTAATGGGAGCTTACCCCATTACATAGCACTAGGGGTTTGAACCGCTGAGCTGCCAAACTTTCAATCGACAAGCTCAGCATCTTAGCCACTGAGCCATCAAGTCCCTTTTTCAGATTATCATAGAACCAACTAAAGTGCCAGTAATCTGTAATCTCTGTTGTATTTCTCAACTCTCTACAGTTTTCCTTGAGTCAAAGGATGGAGCACTGATCAGAATGGGACCTTTGCTAGAATAACATGGAAAATAACATTGAGAGCTAAGGGGGAAATCCCTCTCCAACACTGACATTTTTGCCTGTAGAAGCATTTTTGGGATTGAAGCCAGCTAGATGAACTGAAAAGCACCTATGGTCTACCTTGATTTATATTTGTTGTATGTTGTGGCACATAGAAGAATCTTCTAACCACAGGTGATCATGGGAAACTAGTTTAGGAAAAATGAAGTGTCATGATATTAGGAGTTATGTAAAACTAAACATTTCAGGAAAATGGAAGGCTCTCTATTTTTTAGGGCAATTTCTCCGTTGCTCTCCGTACATACTGTACAGTATGGCCTCTGTTCTGTAGAGAAGTTTGTATTTGAGAATGCTTGGATTAGAAATTGATTTTTCTTTTCTTTTCTTTTCTTTTTTTTTTGCATCTCCTCTTTCCCAGAATCACTTTGCAATCTTGAAAATATTCCACTTGAGTATAAATTTGCACAGCATGCAAACAAACAGCCTCTTTGATCCTGATAGAGGTCTTGAAGCTGCTGTGCTGTGGCTAAATAATGAATGGCTTCAAAATTAAGGGCTTTCTTAATGATAACAGCTTGCTGGGCTATGAGCTTTTCATCGACTGTACATACCAAATGGTTTGACACATATATATAAAACAAGAAGACGCAGCCACCAAACTAAGCAAAACTTCTGTGAAATATATGGATCTCATTTTAAAAAGAAAACTGCCAGAAGACTTAAGCATGACTTGTCTTTTGTACACTGGGTTTGAAGAGAAGTGAGAAGTGAGTCTTATTTTATTGCTTTCTTTGTAGCGATATCCATTAACACACTCAAGCAGAAAGTAGGCCTAATGTTGTCTTTAGTAGTTTGAGTTTTTTTTTTCTCAAAAAGGATTAGCAAGGAAGGAAAATAGAACTCAACATGAACAAAAAATTATGATGGAAAGCCAGGGAAATTGAGTTAGAATTCTCTTTCAGAAAAAAATGCATTGTTATCAACTATATATGTTGTCACTCTTGAAGTATTTGTATATGGACTTTTAGATTTTTTAAATGTGTTTATTTGTTAGATTTCTATGGGTTACCCATCTTGGAGCAGAACTCTGGGTGGCTCACAACCACAATAAACCATAAAGCGTTTTTTTTTTAAAAAAAAAAACATAACAAAGACNAAAGCGTTTTTTTTTTAAAAAAAAAAACATAACAAAGACAAAATGATGCTTCAGCTTCCAGGATGCTCCTACAAACTATTCACTAGCCAATCTCACACTACCCTGGTTCTGGGGGAAGAGCTTCTAGAAGGCTTAAAGTGTGGAGGCTTGCCAGCTCACCACTTCTAGGTTTTACAGAACTAGGTCAAATTATTTAAGAGAAGGGATCTCAAAAGTCCCTACTCTATTCAGTCTGATAGGATGGCAGTTGGCCTTGGTGGTGATCTTGCAGATAACCCAGCTCCATTCCTCACTGGAGTGATATTAATGCTTAGAAACCATCTTTTTTTTTTTTTTACCAATAATAGGTCTTTGTTTTTTAGGTATAATCCATTTCTTTTTCTTTCTTTTTTTTTAAAAAAAAGCACCTTTGGGACAACCATGACCTGGATGATTTGAGAATCTCCACAGACAAATCAGTGGTGGGATTCAAAAAATTTTACTACCAGTTCTGTGGCCATGGCTTGGTGGGCGTGGCAGGAGAAGGATACTGTAAAATCTCCAGTCAGAGGTGATATTTGCTGGTTCTCCGAACTACTAAAATGTCCGCTACCGGTTCTCCAGAACTGGTCAGAACCTGCTGAATACTACCTCTGAGATAAATCCATCTAATACAATGTTTTTCAAACTTGGTCATTTTAAGAGGGTTGGGCTTCAACTCCCAGAACTGCTGGCTGTGAAATTCTGGGAGTTGAAGTCTACTCCTCTTAAAATGGCCAAATTTGAAAACCACTGATCTAATAGATTAAAGAGGTTCATTTCTCAAGACCAATTGCCCCAAAGCCCAATTCCAGTTTGTATTCTAACTCCCGTTTGTCTATCCACTCCTAGGTGGTCACACCAGCTTTTTAGCACAACCACGGCTTTTTCTTCACGTCCCCCACTTGAAAGGAAAGAGAGGGATCACCTCCCTGCCAGGTCAGGCATATTGAGAGAGCAGAGAGACTGCAAGGCTCTGGAAGATCAGAAGAATTACCCACAGTCAACGCAAGAGCTGCTTGTGTCCCATTAAGCACAATGAATAAAACATGACAGAAACAGCACAAATGCAGAAAGCCAGGAATTTTTGTTTCAAGCCAGATTCCCTATCTACCCCAGCAGCTCCTGGCTAGCAGGCTCTCTTTGCTAGTCAGCCATTACTCTGATGAATCACTGCAGATAGCTGTCAGTATCCTTGTCAGTATGATAAATGAGGCCAGGAGCTACAATGTTTTCAAGCAATGTATTCAGTTCATCTTGCATTAAAGTATGTAGCACACCACTCCTGAAGCTTTCCTTCAGCTTAGCAACAGCCTCTTTATTTTCCCTTCCCTCATTGGGGGTTTCTTCATGTGCTCTGTTTCCTCCATTCTCCCCAGCTAAAAAAAATGCCTGAATTTCCTTCCCAGATTTCAGAAGCAATAGAGTGAATTGGCGCAGTTCAGAATAAAACAAGCTCAAGGATAGCTCCATGTTAGAAGGCAAGTTGGAGCAGAAATATGGTGAGAGAGAAGGCTCTTATTTGGATTCCTTTACCTCAGGGGTGTCCAAGTTTGATAGAATGTGGACTTCAACTCCCAGAATTCCTCAATCAATGATGGTATCTGAGGGATTCTGGGAGTTGGAGTCCACAAGTCTTAAATTTGCCAAGGTTGGACATCCTTGATTTAGGAATTAGCACATCAGGAACAAGTTTCCTTTGTATTCTCTTTCAAAAAGAACTAATATTTTAGCCATAAGAATTTCTGCTGTGGAAGATATTCAAGATATTCAAAATATGATGTGATCCCTCTGAAGCAACACAGACCCAGAAAGCTTAGTTCTAAGGTGACCAACTTTTTTACAATGAGAAGGAGGACACAAATAAATTGAAGGAAAAAAAAAAAAGCCACTTGCATGCAGCACACTCTCTCAAAACAATT
>BHFT01071705.1:0-41272 GCA_004320025.1 Laticauda laticaudata | reverse complement strand
AGGGAGTTTAGCCAGCTGGGGAGGAAAGATGCGGCTTTCCTCGACCCTGCTGGAGTCTCCCCCGTCTTCACTAACCTCTACAGGGTGGCTTAGCCCCGAAGCCAGCTGGCTCGGGGCACTCCGGTGGCGAACCCAGACAGAAACCGTGCACAATCGCGGATTCCTGCCTGCCGCCGAAGCCCTGCAAACCGGAACTGGTCTATAATTCTTTATTTGATTGGCATCTGCACCCTCTTTTGGAATCAATGCTATGTAAGCTTCTTTCTATGAATCTGGAATTTTAGCTTCCAGTAATCTCATTGCAGACCTCTAACAGCATATTCTCTAATATGACGGCTATCTCTTTATACAATTCATTTGGTAGCCCATCTGGACCTAGTGTTTTGTTTCTTTTTTGTTTTTGAATCGCCACCTTTAGTTCATCTAAGGTTATTTATTAAGCAGCTTTTTTATCATCCGATGTTTGATACAGGATTCCTTCTTTCAAATATTCTTCTATTTTATTTAAATCAACTTCCTCTTGCTTATAAAGATCCTCGAAGTAATCTTACAATTTCCTTTTTTTTCTCCAGATCCAGCTCTATTATTCCATTTTTATCCTCTAGTTGATATATTTTGAAATGAGGTATCCTGTTTTTTTATTAAATTTAAAGAAACTGGTCAGTTCTTCCCTAACTTTTTGAATATATTCTTCCTTCAATAATTGTGAATTGAGTGTCCATCTACCTTTTTTATAGAGACTATTTTTCCAGATTATCTGTACCGGGTTATGATCTTCCCACATATTGGCCAAAATCTTTATATCCTGGATCTCCTTACATAACTATTTACCCAGGCCTTATCTATCCTAGACCATGATTTGTGTGGAGTAGAAAATTAACTGTGATATTCTTGGGTTCCTCTTCCTCTACACATCCACTAATTCTAATTCTTCAACCATCTCTAAAAATTTCTTAGGCAATGTATTCCATTTCTTATGTTGTCTTTGTTCATAGGCATTATCTTGGTTATTGTTTGTTATTGCATTATAATCTCCTATAATACAAATTCTTGAGTTGCCAAATTCTATTATATAATTTCTCATATAAAGTTTTGTAAAATTCACTTTGACTTTTATTGGGAACATATATACCCACTAATAATGTCTTTTTATTTTGTATTACCACCTCTACCATTACTATTCTTCCCAATTCATTTTTATAAATCAATTTTGAGGCTATGTCCTTTTTTATATAGTACTAACCCTTTTTTTTTCTCTTCCTCCAATGCTGAATACATTTTCCCCAGTTTTTTATTTAGTAAATATCCTTGATCACGTATCTTAATATGAACCTCTTGAATCAGCTCTTTGTTTTTCTAACTTAAAAATATTCTTTTTCTCTTAACTGGATCATTTAACCCATTAATATTTATAGACATTAAATTCACTCCTTTATCCATTTCCCTTCTTACTTCTATTCTTCAGTATTTTTACTCGTTGTTTTGACTTCTAGTCCTCACTCCTATTTCTTCTCTTCCAAGTATCTCTTCACCTGTTTCTGCAATGCAAAACTGCAGCTTCAGCTTTATCTGTATTTTCAATGCATCTGAGCTCCACAAAGATCCCACAGGCATTCTTAGAAAACGAGGGGTGGCTGCAACACAGTACTTTATTAAAAGAAAGACCAATTTCCCCTCCTTCTCCTACCAGGCAAGATAAATCAGGGCAATGTAGAAGTATCTGGGGGAGCTAAGAGTACAATGCAATATTTTTAAGGGCAAATTCAGTTATTTTTATATTTGTGCATTTCTTTTTGCATACTAATTGGTTATTTGTTTAGGGGTGAAACACTTCATGGCAATCATTACATATTCTCCAAGTTACAAATGTGTTCAGTAACCGCCCAAAGTTGAAAAACATTGATTCATAATGATTTGATGTCATTATGACACTATATATCTGAGTAAAATAGGAAGGGAGATTAATGAGCTATAAGGTTCATCAGCAATCCATATTCAAAGAAAGTGATTTGGAATCCGTGGGGCTGTTCACATAACATCTGTCAACATTCCTTAAAGAACCTGTCATTTTTCTTGAGCTTTCACATATTCCTCTCATGAAAAACATTTGAGTTAAGGAAGTGTGACAAGTGCCCATATATGTAGTGAACTTTCTCCCCTATGAATCCTGGCTGCTGCACAGTTCTAATAAACATTTTTCCTCCCATAAAATACTTTAATTCAGAGACATTATAAGAGATCAAGTCTCTCAACTTTCTTAATTTATTTTACAAACTAAGCCTAGACATAGTCCATTTATTTAATTTCAAATCCAGATTTAATTACACTTATGCAAAAAAAAATTCATTATTTGCTAAAATTAAACATTGATTCAAATTACCAGGACACAACAAGCTATAAAAAGCTGGATTATGGTATAGCCATATCTGTAATGTGATCTAAGGACACTGATTCTTTCAAGACCTTTACTGATCCCAGAACATTTACCATACTATCAGAAAAGTGACTCTAAATTTAGATTCTTCCCCTTCAAGGTTTAGGTAGAAAATAAACTTCCTCCTTTATTATTTCCTGAATAAAGTCAACTCTATTTTAAAGTTGCACTGTCCAAAACTGGAGTCCTTTATCAGAGAAATTAATAATTATACATGTATGTGTTGTAATCCATTTGCCAGATGACATTCAACAAGTTTTAAATTCAGAAATTTAAAAACATTTTAGAAATGTTAATAACCAGGCAGTTGACTTATAAAAGCAAAATAAAATACAAAATTCCTCATGCAAATAAGGAAATCATAGGAATCAGCATAAAAAATACATAGTTGTACAACTAGAAGACTATCAGTACTTTATTTTTCTACCAATAAATGTATTCATAAACTATTTCATGTTATGTATGGAGTAATTATCTATTTAATATAGCAAAGTTCAACTGGGCCCCAAATCTATCTAGAATATAGGACGAACAATAGGTTCAAATCTTAAACGATCATGTCTTACGCGCAGTATTCTTAAATATCTTCATAAATGATTTAGATGAAGGGATAGAAGGAGAACTCATCAATTTTGCACACAACACCAAACCAGAGGCAATAGCCAACATTCCAGAAGAGAGGCTCAAGATACAAAAGGATCTCAACAAATTTGAATACTGGACCCTATCTAATAAAATGAAATTAAATGGTGAGAAAAGTAAGGTTTTACCCAAAGGCAAGGAAAACCAAATGCACATATGTACTATGGGTGATACCTGGGTCAATAGTAGAAACTGTGAAAGGGTTCTAGGAGTCCTAGTGGATCACCATTTAAATATAACCCAGCAGTGCGCTGCAGTCAGCACACAAAGCTAGCAGAGTCCGAGGCTACATTAATAGAGGGATAGAATCAAGATCCTGTGAAGTATTAGTACCCCTTTGTAAGGCCATGGTAAGACCACACTTGGAATATTGCATCCAGTTTGGGTCACAATCTAAAAAAGATGCTAAGATTCTAGAGAAACTGCATAGAAGAGTACAAAGTTGATTAGGGGACTGGAGGCTAAAACATATGAAGAATGGTTGCAGGAATTGGCTGTGCCTAATCTAATGAAAAGAAGGACTAAGGTAAACATAATAGCAGTGTTCCAATACCTGAGGGGCTGCCACAAAGGAGAGGGAATCAATCTATTCTCCAAAGCAGCTGAAGGCAAGACAAGAAGCAATGGATGGAAACTAATCAGGGAGAGAACCAATCGAAAAATAAGAGGAAATTTCTTGACAGTTAGAACAATTTAATCAGTGGAACAACTTGCCTGCAGAAGTTATGAGTGCTCCATCACTAAAAGTTTCAAGGAGACTGGACAGCTATTTGTCTGAAATGATATAGTCTCCTGGCTGAGCAGGGAGTTGGACTAAAAGATCTCCAAAGTACCTTCCAACTCTGTTATTCTATTATTATTTTACTACATCCCACCAAATTGTAACGTTTCATTTTTACTTACCATAATTATGGGAATTCAGTAACTGTAGTTCCTAATTCATAATTAGTGAACTTTCTAAACCAATAAAATAGTATTTGCTAAATAAAATATGGTCCAATCATGCTTTAGGTTAATGTGTGAATCCACCGCACAATACATAACCTAAACCAGAAAGTGTGTTCCTAAAAGTTTGGTCTATAACTTGCAGCATGGATTAATTGGTATAGCAGCAGAGTCCCAGGAGCAACCCGCTCATCCCCCTATCAAAGAGCATCTGCTTTAGGGGATAAACATTGACTAGTGCTTTGGAAAAAAGATGTATTTTTTTCAACATAGCCATGGGCAGGGTTATTTATGACTACGTACTATATATATTGTTTTATATTATTTCTTAATTTGAGTGGGTGATTTTTACCTTTTCATTAGCTATGGGATGACTGTTTTTCAGGTTTGTATTGCAAAGCTTGGATTTGTTGGCAATTGAAGCAGCTAATTAAACCTTAAACAAATAAAGATTTGCACATAGCTAACATACATTTAGACATTCACTTGTGAAAGCCTGGATTAGGGAAATACCTTAATTTTAGGTGTTGTTCTAAACATTAAATTCCTTGCACCCTAAATTCAAATACATAGCCCATCACTGGTTGCTTTAAAGGTATTTCCTGTGGTTCTTAGATTCCAAAAAAATAATGTGAAATTTGCTATTAGAGTGTACTTTTCCTCCAATTCTTCCTTTTTTTAAGAGATAAAAGATGGATACTTCAACTCTGATTTTTTTCTTTGATTCAGAATTACAAGCAAACTTGCAAAAATCTGTTTAAAAAAATAACAACAAAGGAAGGAATAAGATTAGATGTAACACTGCATCTGTGTAAAAAGAGTTAGGAAAACAAAGAAATATTTTGGAAAAAAGTCCAGCTTTGGTTTCAACTGAAGTTTGAATCCTAAACTTATACACTAGCAATATAAAACATTAATAATCTGATATTAGTGCTTCTTCTTTTTCAAACACTTTGACTTTAAAAATATTATTTTTAAAAAAATAACTTTTTAAAAAGCTGAAAGTAGCTAATTAAAAAGCCCAGTTAAATGTGTTTTTTTTTTAATTAAGACATAAAAAAAGTATTTAATCCAGTGTAAGCCATGTTGTGTCCAATGATTTTTGTGGCATACAACTCATTGTGATAAATACATTCAGAGAATTAAAATAGTAAAATACATTTATTTTTTCTGTGATTTGACACTTTTTTGAATATCCAAAAATCAGGAATGTTCTGCTGTATTAGTCATCTGCTCAATAACTGCTGTTTCTTCAATTATTGATATGCCTTCCACAAACTCTTTAATTTAATAAATATTTTTCAAACAGTGAATTTAAATCATAAAGTTAATTGTACAATTTTGTACTATTTCAAAACAAGAAACTAAAGATATGCCAACCAATATATTCCTCATATTAAGCACACATCACATATATTTTAATGTTATTTTAAAAGAAAGTAGAATTTGCTTGAAAGATCTACATTGCACCTAATTATTATTTTTTCCTTTAAAGAAACAGATCCAAATACTCACAGTCTGTAGCTACTTACAGTCTCCAGCAGTTTCCAGAAGGATAGGAAAAGAAATTCAGCCCCATGAAGTCATCAAGAAATATATGATAAAAAATGACCCACAAAACAAGATGCTTAAAATAGGGATGTTGCCCGAGGAAAACATTCTTGACAAGGCCAAATGCTTTCTGGGCTCATCAAAATACAAGTTTTGATAGCAACCAAGATACGTTCTAAGCCGGCTATTGTTTGAGACAACACAGCACAACCCTTTTCTCCTCCCCTTATTACAGTGCATCTCAATCATTCGCCAGGCGGACATTAAGTTCTGTTTTCACAGTGGTTTTTGAGTAATAACAATGTGAATGTGCAGTCCAATCACTTTGCAGATGTAGACTTGCACCCTCCTAAAACCTACAGGTCAAACTGCTTATTTCATTAAAATAGTTTGGGTCATATAACATTTTGTTCATGTTTTTCCCCTTCCATTCTTCTCTACAATTAAAAGAAATTAAAGGAAAGACAGGAGAATCACAATAGTAGACATTAAGAGAGAAATTCCACTGAAATATTTTTTTTAATCTCAAGCATTTTTTGTTAAGAAGTTTCACTGAATGAAATGACAATTATTTCCAATCAGGTTAGATAAAGATCAAAATTAAGCATCTTTGTTTTAGCCACAAAACTTTCTTAAAACATTTTACAAAATTAACGTATAACACAGTGAAATAATTATGAATATCACTTCTAATTTCAAATTTAATAATATAGAGACAGGTTAACAGAACTGACACTTGATCTCCTCTGTAAAATTCGAACAAGATGTGTCATGCAATTGAGAAATTGATTTATCATTCTCTTAGTGGCTTTGATTCCCTCAAACAATAAATAACTACATCTGAATTGAACTGGTTCTTTAAAAACTACTTTACAAGTATGTATTTATTTGCTAAAGATTTACAAAACTTACTAATTCAGGAATAGAACCATTCTGTTTCCCCTCAGAGTATGCAGTTCCAGGGACAGTGAAGCAGTTTCTGGAATAAACCCTCCAATCCAACAGGCTGTGCTTGTATATGTTTTTTGGAACACAGAATGTGTGTCCCAAACACAGCACTCTGACCTAAACAGGAATATCCAAGACACAGCTCCCTGACCAAAACACAATTCAATTTACATCAGGAAACTGCAGATCTATGTCTTGAAATAGCATATTGAGAAGGGGGAGGGAGGGACATGAATTCTCCAAAACATTTCATTTGCAAATCTGTAAATTTTACAATCCCTATTTGGTACTAAAAATGTGAAATAATTCCATTTGTAAATTAAACTTAATTTGTACAACTTATAAATGAATTGTATTATTATGGCATATACTTTTTAAAAATTAAATCTACATCTTTTTCTGAGTACTGATGAATAACTCCTGATCTTATACTGAATAAGGCATTTGTACAGAAAAATATTCCAGACTGGTGAATAAATCATGATTTAAATCATTAAGTGAATCTTTCTTAGTGGTTTAAATCATGACTTATAATTATTTGTCAGTCAGTGCAACACATCGGTTGGATGAAGAAACAGGAATACCTGTCAATTGTGAGCCATGGAAGCTCACTTGGTAATTTTGATAGTTATTATTTCTCAGCTTTATCTACCTGCCAGGGCTGCTACAAGAAAAAGTGGTAAAAAGGCTAGATATGCAACCTTGAATTCCTAAGAAAAAATATGAGACATAAATCTAATAAATAAATTAATAATAATCAAATCTAGCTTGGTTCCCATTATAGATGTTTGACCATGATATGCTAATCACTGAGCTTAGCACTTGATAAAAATAGTTCCCAATTTGCACTTGTTCTGGGGTGTTACAGGTTATAGTCTACTTTACCATGGAGATTCATATGGGTTAATCACTCTTCCTCACCTCAACCAACTGCACAAGACTGCTATTGTAGGGAAAAATGAGGCTGATACATTATGATTTGCATTCATGTTGAACAACAAAAGGATACATATCTTAACAGCATATAATTTTAGAAGTGAGTCAGATCACTTTGAAAATGCATTAAATATTAATTAAAATGTATTATGTAATTAAAAATAAACGGTTTATATTTTCAGTATCATCTGCAAGATGGGTGTGTCAAAATTTAAAAATGGCAGATGGAGTATTATACATGTATTGATTTTGCATACAGGATCAAAAGAAGTGAGCTTGCAATGATGGTTTGCGATCTTGCTAATGTTGACCAGTCCTAATGACTAATTCTAATGTTGACCAATATTCTGTAAATGACATGAGGCTGCTACTTTATTATTGAACCCCATGTTTGCATTGATCTGAAAAAGTAAGATGTATGAAAAAAGCAATATTTATCTATGAACAATTATAAAAAAAATATCAGTTTCAAATTTTTGTACAAATTTCAATATAACCTTAAGATTTTAAATAGAGGACATGTATAAAAGGGCAACTGAAACGGCCAAACACTGCAGTATGTGTAAAATAAAAATGCTGCATGATGATGGAAAGGGGCTGTCAAAATATTTTTCCACTCTTTTTTATCATACAGGAAAATGGAAGCTAAAGGATCAGAAACTTAAGATTAAATAAAGAACTTCACACAACATGTAACTAAACTATGGAATCCAGTATCAACAGATATAACTATGGCTACCAGCTTGAGAAAAGTAGCCATATTCAAAAAGGATAAAACTATCAGTATAATAAAACCCATATTAAAAACATTATTTAGCATACCAGTTGCAGGGAATAAAACTATTTATACCCTACTAGAGGGGTTCCCAAAAGCATTTCTTTGGCCAGTGTTGAAAACACTGTAAACAGATATCATGTTCACTGGCACAAAACTGTTAACTTTTTTGCACCTATATAAAAAAAGGTTGCCCTTGGCTTTATTCAGAAAAAGCTGGTTCATTATACCACACTGCTTAACTTGCCCCTCCAAATGCAACAGAAGTACCAACAGAAAAGGAATGCACTATCTGAAAACCAAATAATAGCTTGCACAAGTTAAAGCTTATAAATAGTTCCCAAGTGTATTAGGAATAAAGTCATAGCTGGGTGAAATTATTCATAAAATTTTATAGATAAAATCAGATTTCTACATTTTGAAGCAGCACAACTCATTATTACTAAAGCTATGAGGAAGGGCTAATGAAAGAAATTAGTGAGCTGGCTGGACTGTTTCCATATAGGCCTAGATGCCTGAAGAGAAAAAGTGGCCAAAACTTAAAAACTTGAATCTGATTTAAAAGGATTCATTTCTTCTCTGACTTTTCCACTTCCTTTCCACTTAGGACTGTTAGGACTGCCAGGAATCGCCCCGCCTTTCTATCTTCTATTCTGTCTTCCTCGTGAGTAGAAACTTCATCCCACTCTTTTCCCTCCCTCTATAACAACACCCCCCTCTCAGTTGTCCTTATCTGCTTTTGATTTTGTTTTATTATTTGTAACATTATTAGTATTATCATGTGCTGGGACACTTGTCGTAGGCCCAAAGCCGGAATATAATCCAGATAGCAAAAAGCCCTTTTCTTACTTTTGCCCTTCCTTGATTTTTAACAACGGAACCTCGTTTGTTGGTTGGTTTGTTTTTTAAAGTTTTGACTACTTATGTAATATTTCCTTCTAGCATCGCCTCCGTCCCATGACATTTTGTTTAATCTGACTCTTGAGAGATTGTATGGAACGAAATTCTGTTATCCCGCCTTTTGCCTCTGCTTCGCCATTTCCCGGCCTTTCCATAAGTACTTTAAAATGAGCGCCCCCACCCCTCAATGAAATTTCAAAACGTCTCAGCAGTTTCTGTTTATCTTTTAGAGCGAAAGCAAGAATTCCCCCCCTCCTCCTCCTTCTCAGGTGTCAAAGTTTGGGGTCTCCATTCCTTAAGTCTCCCCGTCCCACAAAGACCCAGTTGAAATCTCTAGCCTCCCTTATTCCCACGTGGCGTCTCCCCCCCCCCCCCCCNGTGGCGTCTCCCCCCCCCCCAAACCTATCTTCTCGCCGTCTCTCCTGCTTCCCCTCTACTCTTTGCCTCTGGACTCACTCGCCTGTCTCAGGCCATGTCATCGTGCGCGGATGGTGGACTCCTCGCCGGATCCTGAGAGAACGAACCAGCCACCCCCACAACGCCCCGCTTTTTGAAATTTCTCTGGTGCTCTAGACACAAAGAGCAGGTCCGGATACAGTCTCCGAGGCTTCCTTCCCTCCCTCCCCCGTCTCCATTCCCAATGAAAATCAACGAAAAACACATCTAGATCTTTTGCAAAAGAACCCCTAACAAGCACAAAAGTGAGGTGACACTTTGGTTCCTGATAATGAACTTAACAATATGAAATGCTGTTCAGCCTTGTTTGCAGAACTGTTTAGCGTGTCTTTTGGGGGGGATTTGCAAAGGTTGCAGAAATAATAAATAATGCAAAGTGCAATTGGTTATTGATTTTGTTTTTGTCATTTTTACTTTTGCAAACACACATCTAGAAAATAATCTTTCTTTGTATTTGTGTGATCTCAATAAATGATATTTATCTGATATTCATTCACCAGCCTGCCATACTGGAAAATTTTAACTCCTTTTCTCATAACATCTCCTGAGGCTGCCCAAGCAGTGGTTCTCCCACTCCTCCTAGTTTGTCAGTGCTTTTTGTTAATGAAGCATTCAAAGCCCAGGCCAATCTTTTTCTTTCCAAGACTATAGGCAAATCAATGCCTCCACTTTCAGAGATTTGCCACAGTATGGTGATCAGCTATTCATACATATTTTGAGATAGCTTGTCTCAACCCATATGGTGTCTAGATTTTCCAGCCAGTTCATCTTTGTTAACTATGTATTTATCAGGTTTGTATTTTGATAGCTGAAGCAAAACCTCTCACAGTCCCCACATAATTTTGTTTCCTTGTATCAGCTTAAACAAGGCACACTGATATTATGCAAAGTTAAAATGTGTTTTTAGTGGGCATGTTGGCTTAATTTGTTATAAAAATCCCACCATTGTGGTTTGTACATCATTAATTCTGACTTTGGTCACTGTATGCCTCAGACCAATTGGCACTTAGGCAATAAAGTATAATGAATTAAGTATAGCTTAGTGTAATGTGTGAATTCAGCCATAAATCTCCCTATAGGACTGCTGGTGCCCCTTGAAAAACCTTAGATTCTACACTAGTGACTCAAAGATTTGTATTTCTTTATTTTATTTATTTATTTTGACAAAAGCTTACAGTACAATAGAAATAAGAATAAACACATTTTTAAATATAAGAAATAGGAACTAATAACTGGGGACAATAGGACAAGGGCGATAGGCACGATTGTGTGCTTATGCACGTGCCTTACAGACCTCTTAGGAATGGGGTGAGGTCAATAGAGGTTAGTTTGAGGGTAAAGGAGTGGGGGTTTGAGCATGTGACAACAGAATCAGGCAGTGGATTCTAGACATTGACCACAATGTTGCTGAAATCGTACTTTCTGCAATCAAGTTTGGAGTGGTTTACATTTACATCTGTTGTGTGCTCTTGTGTTGTTGAGGTTAAAGCTGAAAAATTCATTAACTGGTAAAACATTGTAACATGATTTTAAGTACTATGCTTAAAGTCCCATCTTAGCCGGCATTGTTCAAGGTTATCTAAGCCTACCGTGTTTCTCACATCATAAGGCCGGGGCTTATATTTTTTTGATCCCCGAAAAAATGGCTTGGCCGTCTTTTCGTGGGTGACTTAATTCCCCCCCTGGTATCCTTGGGTGGGCGGGTGGCGACATCTTGGGGTTCGGGAGACCTTTTCCTTCTCCCTTGCTGCCGCAGCGTTAGAAGAACGCCGTGGTGTTTGGCGCAGCCATGTGCGGCCAGTCAGGGCTCCTCCCTGCAACCGGAGCCCTGAGGAGACACTTGGCTTCAGACAGGCGCACCTGTCGCCGCGTTCTGAGGAAGGCGCTTGCCCGAGAGGATCTCTCTCTCTCTCTCTCTCTCTCCACCGCAAGGTCTGCGCTGCGGCTGAGGAGGAGGAGATTGCAGCCAGTTTCCTTCTGCTTGCTGAGAGGTAAGGAAGCTGCGGCTTTGCACAGCAAGCGGAGCGCTGCTCGCCCGGGTGAGATTTGGAACGAGGGGCAGGAGGAGGCATGCATGCACCTGCGGCTCGCTTTCCCGGCTCTGCCAGCCCGCACGGCTCTGGCGCAGCCCTGGTGGGATGATCGGAGGGTCCGGCGGGGAGGCTCTCGCACTGGGCACCCCAGGCTAAGCTGACAGGTGGGCCCTCCTTCCCGGAGCAAGCGCCTCCGCGATGGACCCTCCACTCATCCCACCAGGGACACACCCAGAGCCCTGCGGGCTGGGCAGAGCCGGGAAAGTGAGCCGCAGGTGCATGCATGCCTCCTCCTGCCCCTCGTTCCCAAATCTCGCCCGGGCGAGCAACGCTTCTCTTGCTGTGCAAAGCTGCGGCTTTCGTACCTCTCAGCAAGCAGAAGGAACTGGCTGCAGCCTCCTCCTCCTCAGCCGCAGTGCAGATCTTTGGGGAAGAGAGAGAGGGAGAGATCCTCTCAGGCGAGCACCTTCCCTCGGAACCGCGGCGACGGGAGCGTCTGAACCAAGTGTCTCCTCAGGGCTCTGCACGTGGCTGCGCCAAACGCCATGGCATTCCTCTAACGCTGCGGCAGCAAGGGAGAAGGAAAAGCAATGGTGGCGAAAGGTCTCCCAGTATGAAGTGCCCCACCAACGCAAGCAGCACCATATCCAGGCATGCAAGTATTTCCGAAATGCAAGCCCCCCCGCCATTCCCCCCCTATTTCACATGTTTATATGGGCCTTAATTTGGGGGAGGGGCTTAATTCGATTTATATTTTATAAATTGAATGCCTATAAAACATGGTGGGGCTTCCTATTGGTGGAGGCCATATTGTTGGAGAAACACAGTAAAATCTCAAGTCTGGTGATGTAGGATATTCTATTGCGAACAGAGGAATGTAGTACTCTTCTGGTAAAATACTTCTGGACTTGCTCAATTGTATTTATGTCTAATATACAGTGTGGATTCCAGACAGCAGAGCTGAATTCAAGCATTGGTCTAAGATCTGGTCAGAACTAATCCTTCCACCACCACCCCACCCCACCTTATCATCCAGCCAGAAGTGATGAAGCTCCTTGGATTAGAAGCAAAATGTGTTCTTCCTCCACAAGGGGGTAAAAAACAATCCAGTTGCCTTTTGAAAAAGCACCTTTGAGACAACCATGACCTGGATGACTGAGAATCTCCATAGACATCTGCATTAGTGACTTATATCCTACCTATAGATAGCTATTGCTGTACTAGGGCAGGACATAAAAATATATTAATTTTAGAGAAATAATGATTTCAAGTTTTACAGATAGTGAAATATGTGGTGTTAGCAAGAAAAAGAACAAGGAAGTGTGAAAAGCAAACCACAAGGATCATCTATCGGTCACAAAGTCATATTTGCCAAGATACCTTGTCTCGCTTGTAACAAAACCACAAGCTAGGGAGTTTAGCAAGATGGGCTTGTGACATCCTAGCCTAGCAACAGGGAACTGGGAAAGCTGTGTTTCAAGTAACCAATGAATGACTGNCTCTGAACCTGTTTGCGCAAATAAAACCAACTTATTTTTGGATTCCAAGGTCTGAGTCTTGTAATTTCCTGCAACAGTACCATTTCAGATCCTGCAGTTCACACAAAAGGAAACTGAGCAAAGTATCAGCAACAATTTGGGATGAGACATCCGGAATAGAATTATTTAAGAAATTATATGGGCATTCTTCTCCCACTAAAATGTCTTCAAAATTATTAACAGTTTTTAGCTAATTTCCCAAATAGGCTCTTGGAAATTAGTGCTGCTTAAATAAAATTGAACTGTGACAAATTATTTTTTTATTTTGGTATTATACAATTTTAGTGATGATTATTTTAAGATAATGTTTTTATGTGTTATAGTTTGCACTACAAGCCACCACAAACACAATACAACACACATATATATATGCATATATATAGTACATATATAAATTGAGGTGGTGCCTTTGTGTTGATTTTTGGCTAGTGCTGGGATTAGTCTTGCCAACAAAATCTTCTTTGCCATTTCCTGCTTCACTTAAATACTTAATACATTGCTCTATAGCAAAGTAAAAGGAGAAACAGATTCAAAACTGGCACCAATTTGAATATGGAGTGATTGCTAGAGAATTGAACTCTGAAAGGCAAGCCTCGTATCCAAACTTAGACACAGTCATGAAATTTTGTGTGACTTCGAGGCATCCACTCTCTTACTTCACCTACCTCAAAAGAATAAAATTGCTCTGAATATTATCCAAGTTGCCTTGGGTTTTTGGAAGAAAGAGAGAATTGAAATTATATGCAGCTTTTCAGCATGCCAATTATTAATAACTAGTCGCTCTTTGCCGTAAAATGCAGCTAATTTTTCACTTGTTTGCTTTGTGCATAATATGAAGGAAAACTGAAAGAAGCCTATAATCAAAGTAGTGTGGTAGTAAGTGACTTGGGTAGAAATAAATTGCAGTTTCGGCTGAGCCTGAGTACAAATTAAAACCTGTATTCTATATATCCTTAGAAAAACATTAATTGACTGATAGGTTTCAAAACTCAGAGCTGAGCCCTGACATAAATCAAACTCTGCTCACAATTTCTAAGACACGGAATAACTAAGCCATCTATTAACTGCACTATGGCCACCCCCCTGGCAGCAATGATCAGAGAAACTGAAACAGAATTTTTCTTTTTTTACCCCTTTCTCCCTCAGCAGGCTGTCCCCTAAGAAGTCTATATTTAGCACAGCTGCCCGGTTTGTGGCAAATGCTCTGGGCAACTCTCAGATATGTTGCTCTGCTTTGCTCAAGTAAGCAAGCCTGTCTCATCAGGGATCACTCATAACTACAAAGTGGCCAAAGGGCTGGCCCAGAGTCAGCAGCTGCTAGCCAAAATTAGGACTTAAACTATGGGTGGATAGCTGGGGCAGAGAGAGCAAAGAGTGGAGCTTTTTATGAAATGCTCTCTGCACATAATGACTTCACATTCAACTTTCAACATGCTGTAGGGAATCCTAGATTTGAAAATAGGTCTCTGAAGCTCTAAATATTGAGTGGGGAGCCAAATAAGCTGAAATACCAAGGCTCCATGATTGGATTCACGCATGACAGAAAATCAGGCTTCTTCCATTAAGCAACTTCCAAACTGTGTGAACTTCAAGTCCCTAAATCCTTGACATTAGCTATTTCAGGATGCTCTCTTCACTAAACTATAATAATGTTTTTCTTAGCTTGGCTTTGAAAGCTGTTATGAATGCAACCATTAGTAAACCATGGCTTAACATAAAGTTATTTTTAAAAAAATCAATCAATCTGAAGATTTAATATATGAATGTATATAATGTGTTGGAATAGATAATGAGCCTTGAGCATTATTGGCAACCTCTTATATTGCCTTTCACAGTGACAGACAATGAAGATAACTCCAGGATATACTACAGTGAAGACTCCATTTACTAAAGAAGAGTGAGCAGAAATCTGTAAGCACTTGCAGAAAGCTGTTTCCTATCTGACAAAGGGTTATAATGAATTTTCTTTCAGTTGTAGCTGGCCCATTACAAAAACATAGGTTTTTTGTTTTATTGTTTGGGGAAGAACCATACTTGTAACAGCCAAATCTCTTCCCCTAATGATTTGACTTAGCTGGCATATAGCTAATAAAGGCAGCGTGCTTTTATGAATGGAAAGTGCAGCATATCCACCAGTGCTGTTTTCTTCCTATTGCATGGCTTGCAGGGAGGCTGAAACTGTCTTCTGGAATCACAAACATTTTTAACCACATTCACCATCCAATATGCAAAGGTCAATCCTCAGGAAGGAATATTTTATAGTCATGAAGTTCTTCATGATATGGAGAAAAAGAAAAAGGGAAAATCAAGAGAACAGTTTAGAGACAAAATAATAACATAATTTTAGAGGCAGGAGATAATTTTTTATTATTATTACAATATAATTCAGCTACTGTACTAGTGGAGCAATTATGTACTAAATGCTTATTGCAGATTTAAGTTTGATAAGCTTTTCAAAACAAGTCATAGTTCTGTATATGGATAAAACAAGAACTACAATAGTCAAGGTCAGTGATAATATCTGAAAAATGTATTATTAATAATATTTGCCATCTAAGAAGATTATTTTGGAATTTAAAGAATATGAAAATAGAAAATATATTTATCACACATTTACAATACCTCTAAATATCATTCTCCCATTGGGGTCTATAAGTAGATATTAATCACTGCAAATTTGACTTAAATTTTTCCAACTTTTTCAACCCAAAGCCCTCCATATCTGTTCAACATTCTCTTCTAATTCTTAGTTATGCTGGCTAAAGATTATGGGAAGTAGAATCAAAGTTATGTGAAGTCCACCAATTTGGAAAGTCACATCTAATGATATATTAATATTTGAAATATTGCCAAAATAGATAAATTAAACCAATAAATATGAAAATCTCACCGACCTTGATATACTTGATATAGTTTGGGATATGGTTATCATAGAAAAATATAGGAAAATATTATCTGATTAAATTAAATATTTGTTTGGTTTGGGACAACTACTTGGTGGCTGCATTCATACAATTTACTAGCCCATAATATAGTTTACAGTACTTATTTGTGGCTTAATTATTGAATAAATTGTAAAGTATGATGAAGGAAGTTTCTGATGAGGTAGTAGAATCTGAGGTAAAAAGAATCAGATGGAGTAAAAAGAAGATTGTTTAAAACTGAATGAAAATGTTTTCTTTATTTCATTGTTAATATTGTATAGTTATTTTTTTTGCTATAGCCATATTTCTTTCAAAATCTATTTAAAATACACAGACCATATACAGATATACATGCATCCATACACTGGACAGTTTTTAATTTTGTTTTCCTTCCTCTGTATTATCTAAAACTGAGACATTTCTAAAAGGATGCAAAAGTTGCATGGAACAGCAAAATAGAAACTTGTGAGATATTTGGATTGGGGAAAACTGGGAGTTGCGATGTGGCATATCTGAAATGCATCAGGTGCAGGTTAGTTATCTTATTTAATAAAGGAAGGATAACACACCAAAAAATGGAGCAGCAGTGACACCGAGCCCTGCTTTTGTGGCAAACTCTCCTTTCATTCCATCAGATTGATCCTACAATGATATCCCATGTCATTCTACAATGAAAAGTTTCATGATATGTAGTAATTAAGGACCAGTTTCAAATTCTGATACAGTCACAGAGTCTACTGACAGATTCTAGGAAGTCATTATCATTCAAAATAATCCATGTGGTAGGACTAATCTGAGAATACTGTGAAATTGGATGTTACCTACCCATTCCTTGCACTTAGCTCCTAGGACAGAGCAATAATTACACAGTGACACACCTGAAATTGAAATGCCACTGAAGATATGCAAATGTTATGGCATGACATTGTGACTCTAGAGGCTGCAAAAACCAGGCTGTCACAGAAATGGTGGAATATAAATTTAACAACAATAGTGTTTTCTGCCCCTGCACATAGCCTGCCTGCGCATATGTTACCATCTTATTGCTCTATATTTTCTTCTTTATGAAAGCATCAGTAGTTTTAAGAATCCCTTTACCCTGTAGTTTGAATTCCTTTGAGTGTGTGCTTATATGTGTGAAAAAAAGTACAAAGAGAAAATTTAACCACCACACATCTACACTGATAAGTCATACACACCCATTCAATTGTATATCCCAAATGGAAGGAAGGAAGGAAGAACACCCAGCGGTCAAATTGTCCCCCTGAGTATAGCTTGAATAGAGAAAGCACGGGGTTCAAGCCTTCCTTCCTGGATCTTTAGGCCAGGAAAGCAAAGGGACAAACTAGCTTAATAAACAATGGAAGCCACAATGCCATCCAAACCCTCCCTTTTCTCTTTCCACAGGGTGTAGAGATAGGAAATAAGGAATTTTCGTTGTGCATCCTTGCCTGGCAACTGTCTGATCAGAGGCAAAGGAAAGCAGATACCCAGCCACTCCCTTGTCCTTTCCCACCCAGCTGCCAAATATTGTATTAATCTGGGATTCTTTTGCACATGATCTGAGGTCAAACTTTTTGCCCCAAATGCCTTTTTTTCCATATCTCGTCTCCCTCCTCATTTAGGATTTGATACCTGAATTCACACATCATGATGAAGGATCCATTTAATCTAGGCTTGTTCTGATTACCTCAACCTTCCCATTTGCTTGTCTTACTCTCATAATCAAAGGTAAGTTAAATAGAACTTAGTCGCAAGAGAGTAAGGAAGATGCCTTGACAGAGATATGCAGGAATATCAGTACTATCTAAGCAAAAAGAGCTGAAGAATTTTTAAAATCCAGAGCAGATAATAATAAAATCCAGAAGAGATAATATTTGGAAGTGACTCAGGCAGATGCCCCCCTAATTCACTGAATTTAAGAAAAAAAGAAGGAGGTGCACCACATACAATTTTGCAAGAATCTTTTATTATAGCCAATCTAAATAAAAAACATTTTTAGCCTTTCTGTTGACTTGATTTCCTAGCCTACTTCGTAAAAAAGCTATCAACTGCCACAGCCGAACTTCTAAGCATAATCTTTGAAAAATCCTTCAGTTTAGCTCCTTGCCAAACTTATGGTCACTAGCTACGGTCATCCACATCTTCAAAAAGGGAGACACCAGATTAGTTGAAAATTAGACCAATCTCTTTATGCTGTGTCACTGGTAAAGTCATGGAATAAATTATTAACCAATCCATCATCCTCCACTTAGAGACAAACAACCTTCTCTCTAATAAGCAATTTGGTTTCAGAAAAAAACTATCATGTAATCTGCAACTCTTACACTGCAAAAACATATGAACTACACAACTCAATCAGGGCAAAGCAATAGACTCAATTTACATAGACTTCTGTAAAGCCTTTGATTCAGTGGATGAAAACTAACTAAACTAAAATCTTAATGGGTATCCTCTGGACACCCTGGCTACTGGGTAGAAAGCATTCTGTCAAACAGACAACAAAAGATCAAAATTGGGTAACATTCTCTATCTGTCAACAGTGGTGTACCAGGGTCAGTGTTCTGGACCAAACTCTCTTTTTTCATACTTACATAAATGACATCTGTGATCATATTAAGAGTAACTGCATTTTTTTAACCCTGATGATGTAAAGCTTTTCAACACCACAGACAATACTACTACTCTTCAAAAGACCTTGACGTATGTATCAGAATGGTCAATCCAATGGCAACTTCAAATCTCAACAAATAAATGCTCTGTCTTAAGGCCCCTGTCACACTGCCCAACGGATGCAAAACGGACACACGGATGAGCAAATGTTCCATGCGTTGTTATCCGCTCTCAAAAGGGGCAAAAATTTGCATAACCGGAGCAAGATAACACGGACGGCGGGGAGGACGCAGGGCGGATTGGAAAGCGGGATGCGGAACGCAAGCCTAGCGGATGGAAGCGGATGGGACGGATGGCACATCCGCAGGGCTTCCCGGGGGCCTCAGCAAAGGCGGATGCGGAACGGATGAAGCGGATGCAGAGCGGATGCAGAGCGGATGAAGCGGATGCACAGCGGAAGCCTAGCAGATGCACAGCGGAAGCCTAACGGATGCCTGGCATTTAATTGCGCATCGCGGGGGGGATGCATTGCGGAAGCCATGCGGATAATAAGGGAAGCAGCTCGCATGTGGCCAGCATTTCGGAGGAAAGACCTGTTTCTGCAGATACATTGAGTCCTTGCCTGCCGTGCCTGCATGCCTGCCTGCAAGCCTTGCTGCCAGCCTTGCTGCCGCCTGCCTCCAAGCCTCCTGGCCAGCTCCCTGCCAGCCTTGCTGTCTGCCTGGCCAGCCTTGCTGCCAGCCTTGCTTCCAGCCTCCCTGCCAGCCAGTCTGCCTGTCAGCCTTACTGCCTGCCTGCTTGCCAGCCTTGCTGCCTGCCTGCCTGCCTTCCTGCCAGGCTTCCTGCCAGCCTTGGTGCCAAGGCTTCCTGCCAGCCTTGGTCCAGGCTTCCTGGCCAGCCTTGGTACCAGGCTTCCTGCCAGCCTTGGTGCCTGCCAGCCTCCCTGCCAGCCTCCCTGCTGGCCAGCACCCCCACAACCATGGGAAGAAGCGAAAGTCTCGCAACCTGCCCTCCATCCGTGGCAAGAGGGACAGGGCAACCCTCCCGCCCCTGTCCCTGACTCTGTTCTCTGGGGCTTCTGCTGCTCGGGCTCGCTCTTCTGGGTGGCTGGAGCTTCCTGCTGAAGCTGCTCCTGGGCAGTGGTGCTTCTGCTGCGTACTCTGCTGAAGCTGCTGCTGGTCCTGCTGGTCCTGCTCGTGCTCCTGGACTTGCTCGTCCTGCTCATGCTCCTGGACTTGGCTCGTCCTGCTCGTGCTCCCTGCTCTTTGCTCATTCCTGCTGCGTTCCTGCTCGTGCTCCTGGTCCTGCTCGTGCTCCTGGTCCTGCTCTGGTGTTGCTGGGGTGCTGGGGCTGCTGGGGCTCCTGGTGATTACTCTGCTGATGATGATCCTGGTCCGCTGCTGATGCTGCTGCTGCTGCTGCTGATTGATGATGAGATCCTGCTGCTCTGCTGCTGCTGCTGATGATGATGATGTTGATGCTGATTTGATCCTGCTGGTGAGGATGATGATGATGATGATGATGATGATGATGATCCTGCTGCTGCTGCTGCTGGTGGTGTGTGGGAGGAGCAGCCCCTACCACCTGGGAGCCCCTCTGATGGGGCCAATGCTGGTCCTGCCAAAGGGAGGAAGAGGCGTTATGCGGGGACGGTGAGAGGAGGGCAATACTTCATTGAGAGGAACACGGTAGGAGGTGCTGGAGTGGCTGAGAGAGATGACTATCCTGTGGCGGAAGGGACACCGGCTGTAACAGACACCAAGCGGAAGCAGGCGCTTGGAGGAGAGAGGGCGGAGAGTATGGATTACACTTCGGAGGTGCTCCTCGGCTGGTGGAAACATATGCACACCTGGTACGGGAAGCTGCACGTGAAGAAATCTGGCCAGACCACATCAAGCTGACGGGCAGAGAGACTATGTCATGGCCAGGGTGCAGCTTCCTGGAGGATGAGATCCGCCACCGAGGAGCACCAGGAGCCCTTCTGTCTACCCTCTCTCTCCGGCAGCCTGCTGAGACCCAGTACTCTTTCCGGCAAGAGTCAGTGCCCTGTCTCCAGGCAGGTTTCTGTGGAGCGTGCCACGGCGGAGAACCCGCGGACAGCTGTTGTAACCGTGGTGGAAGCACGTGGAGGACTCCCTGGTGCGGTGGGAGAAAGGAGACATCGAGTCCACCCAGCCGTAGCCACATCCACCCCACAGCTCCACCTCCACAGAAAGGCAGAGAGCCAGACAGCAGGAGGGGCAGAGCCACACTGTCCTGCTGGAGATCAGGGACACCATCTGCACCAGCATAAGATCTCCTCTCTCAGCTGGTCCACACCGACTTCCAATCCTCCAACCGCAAGCCCTTCCTCACCTATGTCAACCAAGCCCTGAGGGACATGGAGGATCCGCCAGTACCAGGTAGTGAAGGACCGGATCACGGAGCTGCTTCACAACCCTCCAGACCCAGAGGAACCTGCTCCCACCCAGTCCAGGTCTGCTACTCCACCCCAGGTGATTTCCCTCCCATACCAAGGCTTCCCACAGCCCTCACCTACCAGGGCTACTCGGCTACCAGGAGGTCCAGCAGCAACAGGCAGCAGCCTTCCCAGTCCAGGCACAGAGTCATCGGGCAACACCATTGCCACCGGTTCCACTGATGCACCGATGCCAGCCCGGCGGCAATGATGCCATGATGACAGCGATGCCACCCACCACCACTGATGCCACCCACGCCAGTCCTCACCCAGCTGCAGACCAGACAGCCCCACTAACTACTCCTTCCTCACCCCAGCAGCCAACGCCAGGCCTCGTACATTCTGTCTCATATTTCAGTTACTGGGGCTGACACCCCATTTGGCAATGGAGGAAGGAAACGCTACTCACATCAGGGCTGAGCCAGCTGTCTGAGAGCTTCTCACACATTCTCCGTCACCTGTTGTCCTTGGGCCAGCACCCCAGTGGTGGCTTCGAGACCAGCACTCCAAGCACCACACCACCCTCCACAGCACCTGGACCCTTCACCCTGAGACTGGGCACACCTCTGAGTTGACCAATAAGAGTGCAAGAGACTGGTAGCTTGGCTACTGTAGAGTTTATTTGGACACTTGACTTGGGTCATTTTCTTTTTAAGTTGTCTTTTGTTCAATAAAGTTATCTTTGATTCATACACTTGCTTCATCTTTTTTTTTTATAAAGTCTTGGTGGAACTTTTAGAATTGGTTTAAGCTTTGTATGCTTGTGGGATGGGTTAGATAGCAGTGGGATGGGCCAGGGATATCTGTGGGATGAGTAATAGTCTGTGGGCATGGGCATGAGGTGCCTGTTGGGATGGGTAATAGCTGTGGAATGGGCAGATACCTGTGGGATGGATAATGTGTGGGATGGGCAGAGATACTTTGATGGGTAATAGCTGGGAATGGGCAGGGGATACCTGTGGTGATGGATTAATAGCTGTGGGATGGGCAGGGATACCTGTGGGATGGGTTATATGCTGTTGGGATGGGCAGAGATACCTTTGGGATCTGGTAATAGCTGTGGGTGGGCAGGGATACCTTGGTGGAATGGGTAAATAGCGTGGGATGGGCAGGGGATACCTTTGAGATGGGTAATAGCTGTGGGATGCCCTTGTTCGATGTCGGGTCCACTCAACATACATGGCACCTACAGTATCAGTGTGATGAGACAGGGCTCAAGGAAGCATCGCATTAATCATCTAATCATCCGTCTTGCACTCCATCTTGCCAGATGGTGGGAGTTGCACCAGTTGTCTCAGGAGGTTGCGCTGCTTCTTCTTCACAGTGAAGCTTCTGTTGGGGCCTTGGACATCTGAGTGTCTATCAGGTTTCGCCTTGCCCTGCTATTCCCCAGGCTGCCATGTCCCCATTGCCTTTGTTGGGAGGTCGCATGGAGCTGTTCTGCAAGAACCGGGTAGTGGGTGCGCATGAGAATTGTGCAGGATGCAGCAGCTTCACGATCCTCCTCACAGTCTGCTGGGCGAGCTGCATGGTGGTGAGAGTCCTAACCTATTGGTCAGGATGCAAGGCTGTTCTCTCACCACCCACTTGCCCTGACAGCCTGTAGTTTGAAGAATCGCCTCTTCTTCACGGGGTGAGGAGTTGGAAGTGTAGGGCTTATGAGGTAGGTTGTGAGGGAGAAGGCTCATCCACACATGGAAGTAGGCAGCATCTTGCGTGTCGTTGGCGGGGGTCTGGATCTGGAAAGCCATGATGAGTTGCCTTCCATGCCCTCCTTGAGGTGATGGCATTGTATACTGGGGCATTGAACATGAGCCGCTGCCTGTAAGCATCCATGCACATGAACTTGTGTAGTCAGCATCGCCATCTGCAAAGAGGACTGATGCTGAAGAAGCTCTTGTAGTTGAAATAGATGTGGGGCCCGATTGGGTGGTGCTTTGCGGCACTGGCTTCCCATCTATGGCTCAACAGTGTGGGGGAAGTGTCCACTCTGGTACACTGCTCTACAACTTTCTTCCATTCCTTCCATGCAGTGGAGGGGACTGTGAGGAGCTCTCTGCAGGTATTCTTCATGAGGCCTGCACACTTCTCTGACCACAATGCTGATGGTGTTGTGGTGGCCCCCAGCCGACTGCTTGCTCCTGTTAGGTGGTCACCTGGGCAGTGGCGCAGAGTGCGTGCGCACCTTGAGCCGAAGTTCAGGCTGGGCCGGAAGTTGGTGTTGCCTTTGGTCAACTTGGGTGTCAGGACTGCGCAAACTTCGTAAACATTGGCTGGAGGCATCTCATGGAAGTTCGGATGCGCGAGTGTCTTGTTCCTGAGCTCCACCATCAGCTTGTTTGTACAGCCCGTATCTCTGCTCTTCTCCTGATGCCATCTTCGTACCCAGACGCTTCTTGGCTGCCTCCTTTTTTTCCGCGTGTAGAGTTCACAGAGCCTGTAGATGCTTCTCACTGTTGCTAGAACGATGGTGGCTGCCAAAATGGACTGTGTTACGATCCCGATTGACATGACTGGATGCTTGGGAAGAGGAAGCGGCAGATGAAGGTGCAGAGTTGGCACAGTGGGCTTGCTGGTCTGAAAGTGGAGTGCAGCATTAGTTGCTCCCCTTTTTATAGGCGAGGGGTATAGGTGTCCCTTTGCATCTTCATCTAGGCTCGCTCTAGGCCATGCTCTGCTTAGACCATGCCTTTATCCGAGATAGGTTCCCCTTCTGCGAACGTTTTTTCACTTTTAAACGCTTTGGTTTCCACTTGGCATCCGTTCTGCATCCGTTCTTTGCATCCGTTCTGCATCGCTCTGTTCTGTTCCTCCTGCGTCGAGCAGATGCAAGTTGTGCAGATGCGGAACGGATGCCTAGCGCGATATAGCGGATGTCGTAATGGATGCAGAACGGCATGCCTAAGCGGATGGTAGCGGATGCAGATGGATGATTGGAATAACATTTTCAAACGCAAAAGTTTTTGGGCAGCTCAAAACTTACTGAGCGGATGAAAGTTCAATAGTACAGACTGCCTGGATGGATAGAGAGGAAGCAAAATGAGAGGCAGTGAGTAATCGCGGTTAACCACGGATGGCAAGCTTTTTGTCGTTTTCATCCTCTTTGCATCGCGTTGGTGGCAGTGTGACGGGCTTTTACATAATTGGCAAAAAAATAATAATCAGAAAATAAAACTACAAGCTGATCTTGTTTGATGATCCAAACCCTGATCAAGGACTTGTGGTACTATGCTCTAATGATCTAAGTGCTGGAGCCCACTCGTATACTACATAGCCAAAGAAAGGCGTTGAGAGTTGTTAACACTATTCCTGGTGAGCTTTTTTCTCTCGGTAATATCAACTCTGCTAACTAGAGCATATACAAAACTTTGCGTGACCAATACTTGAAATACAGTTGATCAGTCTGGAACCGCATATTGTATTGTATTAACGACAATTGAGAAGTCACGAAATATTCAGAAGAAAATTCTTCACTCCTCTACTTTGTTGCAGATATCGTTATGCCACCAGACTTGAAATTTAGACCTAGACACTAGAACGTACGCCACCTTCGGTCTGATCTAATATGTTCATAAAATTATATATTGTAATGTTCCTACCTATCATGAATACTTCAGCCTTCAAACCATAACAATACAGAGCACCATAGATACAACTCAAAGTAAACCGCACCAAATCTTGGATTGGCAGGAATATCGGCTTTCAGCAACTGGGGTGCAGTGTCTGGAATACTCTACCTGATTCTTGGTTTCTCTCCCCAAACCCAAAAAACTTAAACTAGTCTGGCCTACTTCGACCTCACCCCTTTCCTACGAGATCTGGTTGGGGGTGTGCATAAGTGCACATATGTACCTACCGCCTGGTCCTATTGTTTTTTTTTCTTATATATATCCATTTCATGTATTCATAACTATGTTTATACTTATACCTGTTATCTTATAATTGCTTGACAAATAAATAAAAATAAAATAAAAATAAAATCTAGTGGAGCTAATGGTCATAACCATTCCCCAGAACTTCTTTGTTTCTGCGATGTCCTCCCCAATTTGTTTTCATGCAGCCCAACCCCACTAGAATCAGATTAAGATTGTCCTTAGCTATTTTGTCATTCAAACAGAATTTGTCCTCTTCTCTCAACATAGGTCAGGAAGTCAATCTTTTGGGGTTTTTTTATGCCTGTTGCAGTGACCTGAATGATGAACATTTTCCCCACTGGGCAGAATTTCCATTTATAATTGTCATAATATGAATAATTGACAAAGAGAAAATTGAACATAATTTGGGACCCTTACATCAGAAATTGAAAGAATCTCATTTGGGAAGCATTCCCTGCTTTACAATATACAAATTGTAGTTCCTGGCTGCAGTAAATAATATATTTATTATAAATTATAATAATTATTATAATGAAATAATCTTCATCCAGTTAAAATTCCCAATATTTGGGAGCATAGAATAGATCTAATACTGAAAAATTAAAATATGTAATAATATCTGTAATTATGACACATTAGCAACCCATTATCATTCCCATGTCATAAATTGATAAAAATATATTAAAAAATCAATTACATCAATGCAGGTAGTCCTTAACTTAAAACAATTTACTTTATGACCATTTGAGGTTACAATTTTTCACACGATAATTGCAGCCTCCCTGTTCACAGATTTGACAACTCATTTATATTTATGATGGTTGAAGTGTCCCTGGGTTTTGTAATCTTCTGACAAGCAAGGTCAATGGGGAAACTAGATTCACTTAACAAGAGTGTTACTAACATGTTGTGATTCATTTAACAACTGCGGCAAGATCATAAAATGGGACAAAATTACACATGTCTCACTTAACAACATGAATTTTGGGCTCATTTGTGGTCGTAAGTCCAGGACTATATGCAAATTTTGTCGACCTCAGTCTGATTTTAATGAACATTTGGCCTTAATGGGCACTTTGCCCTATAGTCTTCCTTAAATAAAGATTTCTCTATACCAACAATGTTATAAAAACAGCCCAAAGTAAATTTCAGAATGTTAGGATATTTTCACACCAGTCAGAAAAGTCAGTTTGGTATAGCAGTTAATGCAACAGGCTAGAAACTGGGAGGCTAGAAACAGGCTAGAAACTTTAGGCCAAACATTTTCAGCCCTGGGAAGAAGCAATGGTAAACCATTTCTGAAAAGCCTTACCAAGAAAACTGTGGGGACTTGTCTAGCAGTTGCTAAGAGTCAAGTTTGACTTGAATACACACACACACACATACACACACACATATACACACACAAAGCTAAAACTATTTTAGATAAGATAAGTCACTCTGATCCTCAGAAAATCTGAAACCAGGAAATTACAAAACAATAGAAATATCTAGCTCAAAAGAAGTATGACACAAAAATTCAGATGTTACTTTCCTCATTGTTGCATTCCTAGCCCAGGAAATGTTCACATATGGGTGTGATACACATACTATGATTTGTTTAATTTTGGTTTAGAGGGTAATTGACCATCTAGTTATTGTGTTTTATGATTTATTGTTATGGTTGGATTAAATAGTATATCTTCATTTAATTATAATTAGAATGAACCATGGCTTAGCATCATGTATAAACCCAGCCACTGAACTTAATTAAATTGATCAAAGTTCAGATTGACAGTGTTGGTGAGGTTTTCTTTTCTACCTTAAACCATTTATCAGTATTGGGATCATTGGCAGCAGAAGTATTAGAGATTTTTTTAAAAAAAGGTTTGCAATTATCTATGGGATTTATTACCATAAGATGTTAGGAGAATAATTCATGGAAAGATCCTGTGATGCAAAAAGATCCATTTGGTTTAAGATCAAGCTAGAGTTCCATTGACAGGGTGGGACTATACTTTCAGTCCCATTGTCTCCTATTGTGAGAAATATGAGGGGAAGCAGAGTCAGGAAACCTGGGAATCTCAGCATGAGATTGGGGAGTTTCTACTAAGATTCTGTCCAGCAACAGGAGGCAGAATAAATTATTACAAGAATAATTTGCTGTCCCTCTCTCAGCAACAATTAATGCCCCAAAAGAGGGGTGCTTGAGCTCCAATTTTGACTAGGTAGGAAGGAGATTGCTGAACTTATTTATTTATTCATCCATCATTATTCAACTGTCCAGTTCAAATTCATAACTTTGGGTGGTTAACAATAATTTAAAACACCATAAAGCATTTAACAATGAAAATGACACACACATAATCAGCAACTGGAGTAAAATAAAACAGTTAGCAATCAATCCACATAGCCTTTGCAAGGCCTCTGCTCCAGATTCCCAAACCCAATGGCAAAACTATATTTTTAAGGTATTACAAAAAGGCCAGCAGGATTGTTACCAATCTAATATCATGGGAGGAAGAGAGGTGATATCCTTAAGGGTGGGTGTCCCAAAAATGATTTTTTCAAGTGGCAACTGGACTTTCTGTATTTTCTTTGAAGACGTTTTGCTTCTCGTCCAAAAACATAGACATTAAGGGTAGGTACCACAACAGAAAAGATTATTTCCCTGGGCCCTTCTAAAAAGCACTGATTAACAAATTGTACCTGCCACACACAATAGGATGGGTAGCATAATTATGATGAGGACTTTTATAGGTCATTGCCAACTTCTTGAATTGAACACTGGAGCATACAGACAAGCAATGTAGCTAGTGGAGCAGAGACTCAGGTGCTGATTGATGAACGTGTGCCTAACTGCCTGCACCATTGCATTCTGCATCAATCACAGTTTCAAAGTACTGTTCATGCGCAATCCTATGTAAAGCACATTACAGTAGCCCATTTCGGAGACAAGGCATGAACGGTCCAGGAATGAGTGCAATTAGTACATAACAAATTTTCCAAACTCCACCTGGACATGGCTGCCAGCTTTGAACAGGAGCCATGAGTCCAGGAGGACTCCCCCCTGCCCACCTCATACTGGTTCTGTCTGAGGTAGTAAACCTCATGCAGAATTAACAATGGAAAATTCCCAGACTCAGTATCATAAGACACTCAATTTTGCTAGGATTGGGTTGAAATCTAATGTTCCCCATCCAAATCCTAGACACTGAGCCTGCAGACATGAAAACACAACCTCCATGGTATCACTTGAGCAGCCAAGGGGGAGATGTAAAGTAGTGTGTCAACAGCCTAATACTTCAGCCTGTGTCTCCAGTTGATCTCACCCAGTGTCTCCATGTGGAAGTTTAGCAAGTGTAGAGAGAATATTGAGCCTGAGGAATCTGCAGAGCAGGAGTTGGACTTCCCCTTCCCACCTCTCATGAACACTGACTAGAACTTGCTCTGGAGAAAGGAACATGTGGCTATCAGATGTAATCTCTACACAACATTTGCTTATGCCATTGGCTGCCTCAGCAACTGGGATTCCTATTGTTCATCGTTGGGCACCCTCCTATCTGACATGTTTGAGACCCATCCCATATAATTTTGTGTAGAGTAGGTCGCTAGGTCTTTCTCCAAC
The DNA here is from genome assembly GCA_004320025.1 of Laticauda laticaudata. NCBI lineage: Eukaryota > Metazoa > Chordata > Lepidosauria > Squamata > Elapidae > Laticauda > Laticauda laticaudata. The sequence continues at coordinate 12,637 of BHFT01071705.1, read as the reverse complement.
TCATGTAACTCACTTTTTGGCCAGGGGCCTTGTTAACCCTGGTGATGATCAATCCAGTATGTGATTCTTTTTCTGTTGTCTCATTGTGGTAAATGGGTTTGTCTTAGTTTCTTAGTCCAGCTCCTTCGTTGAGACCTTCTGGCTTCGGAGAGCCTTCTGGTATACTTTCTGGTAATATATTTCTCGCATAGCTCTTAACATTAACAGAACACATATTTAATCTTCATTCTGGATCAAGCCAGGTGTGCTGTGTTTGAAAGTACCTTAAATTCCTGCATGAAAGGAAGGATATTAAATATAATATATGTAATGTGATGATGTAAATCATCCAGACTTGACTTGCAGCAAGATAGATGGCAAATAAATGTAATCTATCGATCAATACATACAATATATGATTAAACACATTTTTATTTATTGAGACTTGCCAGATACTTAACTTATTGGATCACCGGCATCTATAAACCAAATTTATCCTGCTGATTTTATCAGAAAAATAAAAGGAATATTGTGCAGCAAGCTCTGCCCCCTTGGGGAATCTATGCAAGCTTGCAATGAAGGTAGGAAAGATGCATGACTTGTGTTGTGACATTGTGATATTGTATGCATCATTCTGACTTCACCTTTGTCTCCGCTGCAGGCGTGAAAAAAACATGGGCATTGCATAAGGACATCATGCCTGCCATCTTGCATATTTTGCTCTCCTATCTGCCTTGCCCATCATATTAAGTATGTCATATTAAAAGAGACAATATATAGATTTGTGGATTTGATTGTTTTCCTCCTACGGCATTATATTAACTGCCAAACTTACAACCAGTTTTGTTTTCGTTTTGGCTTCTGCTTTTCAGACTATAATTTCTTTGGAAATATAATGAAATCAAACTTAAAAATAATTTGAGAAAGAGAAGAAATATTTTCCCTGCCTAGAAAAGATGGTTGAATGCAATTTTAGCTTAACGTCTTTTTTCTGTGGCGTTTTCTGTAGGTCTTTTTCAAGTCTTTTATGCTCATCTTCTAAAGCTTCCATGGCTTGCCTTTTCCTGATGTTCCTTTTCCTTGTGTANTCTGGGTTGAAGTATCTTCTTTTTTATTTCCTCTAAAGAAAAAGCCAATTCTTTCTCCATCTGCTGTGTAAAGTCCTTTTCCTTTAAAATAGTATTATTTAATGGCCATCTTGATCTTCTTTTTTGTCCTTTCCATTTAATTGTCACTGGATTGTGGTCTGCCCAAGTACTTGTTTCGATATTTATTTCTTGAATATTAGATATTAGTTCTGTTGGAATCCAAATCATATCTATTCTGGACCATGATAAATGTCGATTTGAATAAAAAGTGTATTGCTTGGTTTTAACATTTCTTTCTCTCCATATATCTTTTAAGTCCTGCTCAATCTGTTTTTAATCACACTATCCAACTCTGTCTTTAATCTCATAATAAGGAACCTTTCTTTCCTTATTATCTCCTCTAAAATATCTGCTGAAAAAGAAATTATAAAATGAGCAGACAATCTTTATTAAACAGATAAACATAAAATAATCAAAGCAGGGTAAAATGGGGAAAGATATTGCTTTAATTTTACATAAATAAAATAAATTGTATATAAATTTTGTGGTGTTTTCTATCTCTGGGTGGAATCTCAGCTTTACTAGGTAACAATTAGACAGGGAGCTTTGAACATGGAGAATGTGGTGGCAAAATGTTACAAGTTAGTCTGGAATCAGGAACTTTGTAATATTAATCATAGAGGAAAGTACTAGAGAGCACCATTCCCTAAATGCAGAATTGTCATTTTGTGACCCTTTTTCTGTTCTCCAGAGGAAAGAAGATTAATTTAGGACTTTTAATAAAAGGGCTAAATGATTTGGACAATGCATTACTATTTACCAAAGAAAATTGAAGCTTTTGGTCTACATCTCTGTTTTTATGATCAGTAGTCTATTTGTGTGTGTGTGTGCGTGCACCCCTCGGTATTTATTTTTTTATTTATTGAATTTATATTGCCGCCTATTTGCACATACCCACTGTTCCATTAGAAGTACAAGATGCAAGAGTCAGTTAATAAATAGAGGTTCTGAAAATAAATCTCCAGAGAATTCTAGCTGATAAATTCAAACACCCTTAAAAGTCTGTGTAAATACACTGCTCAAAAAAATAAAGGGAACACTTAAACAACACAATGTAACTCCAAGTCAATTACACTTCTGTGTGAAATCAAAACTGTCCACTTAGGTAGCAACCGACTGACTGACAATCAATTTCAACATGCTGTTGTGCAAATGGAATAGACAACAGGTGGAAAGCATAGGCAGTTAGCAAGACATCCCCAATAAAGGAGTTGTTCTGCAGGTGGTGACCACAGGACTACTTCTCAGTTCCTATTCTTTCTGGCTTGATGGTTTGGTCACTTTTTCAATGCTAGGGTGCTTTCACTCTAGTGGTAACATGAAATAGAGTCTACAACTCACCAGAAGTGGCTCAGTAGTGCAGATCATCCAGGATGGCATATCAGTGGCGAGCTGTGGCAAGAAGGTTTGCTTTGTCTGTCAGGATAGGTTCCAGAGCATGGAGTGCTACCAGGAGACAGGCAGTACATCAGGGAGAGGTGGAGGAAGCCTTAGGAGGCAACAACCCAGCATCAGGACCACTACCTCCACCTTTGTGCAAGGAGGGACAGGAGAGCACTGCCAAAGCCCTGCAAAAATGACCTCCAGTGGGCCACAAAATGTGCATGTTGGCTGATCCAAACGTCAATAAACAGACTCCATGAGGGTGGTATGAGGGCCCGATGTCCACAGGTGGGGTTGAGCTTTCAGCCCAACACCGTGCAGGACATTTGGCATTTGCCAGAGAACACCAAGATTGGCAAATTCGGCACGCTGGCGGGAAGCCTGTGAGAGCATCGACTTCACGCACTCAAGCCGGAAAAGCTTGGCAACTAATCAACAGACTCACTGGGAGGACAACCAAAAAAAGGCCTGCCCCGTCACGCCAGATGCAATAGCACGTACTCTCATCAACAACGGAAGATATCCTTTCCCTGACAAGACTTCTCCCGCGATGTTAACAACAAACTGAAATAAATAGAAACAGTCCATCTGCTGATCGTGGTCTCAGCAGCAGCCTTCACCATCTCTGAAATGAAACAAGGACTAGGCACTCTCAAGCATGGGAAAGCCCCTGGCCCTGACAACATCCACCAGAACAACTGTTACACATTGGCCCTCGCCTTAATGACTGGCTCAGACACTTCATGTCACGATGCCTCTCTGATGCCAAAGTCCCCCTGCTGTGCGAAAGAAGGCCACTGTCTTGTAGCCATTCTAAAGCCGAACAAACCTAGAAATGACCCTAAGAGCTAACCGCCCCATTCTCACTTCTGTCGGTGTCCCTGAAACTGTTCGAACGACTCTTCTAAAACAGGATATGAGCCTATCCCTTGAGCATTCCTACCAGATGAACAAGCAGCTTCAGGGAAAGCGGCGTAGCACTTGAATGACCAAGTGCTGTGCAGTCAACCAACCCAAATCGAAGCTGCTTCCCGAGGACAGGAAGAAATGTGGCTTGTATTCATGACCTTCTCATCTGCCTACGAACACAGTCTGGCATCGGAGACTTTACCCTCAAGCTCCATCAAGCACATACAAGACAGACAGATGGTCCAAAGCCATCACAAACATCATTCAGACCGCTGCTTCAAAGTTAATCATTACGGCGCATCGAGCAGAACAAGGACCCTCAAGAACGCGTCTCCCCAAGGCTCGGTTCTTGCACGGCAACTCTTCAACCTTTACACACAGCAGATATCCCCCACATCAGCAGCTGGTAAATATGCCACGCTTATGACCTGGCTATTCTCTCACACATCAAACTCCTTTGAAGAAGTGAACACACCCTACCAAGATATGCAGGACTCTAGCAGACCTACTACCACCAATGGCGGCTAAAACTTAATGTTACACAAAAAGACCATCTCTTCTGTTGTTCCACCTGAACAACAAGGAAGCAGGACCGCCAAACTCCATGTCAAACTTCAAGGAATACGATCTTCCATTCTGTGCTAGCTCCAACTTACCCTCGGAGTGAAACTCGACCGCTCACTCAAGCCTTCCGTCACCAGTGCATTGAATGTAGCTGGGGAAAGCATCTGCCAGAGTGTGCCTTCTTACGCAGACTATGCGCCATGATTGGGGAGCCGATCTTAACACCCTCCGCTCCACCGTCCCCTCGCCTTGTCTACGCTCCGCAGAATACTGTGTCTCTGCTTGGGCGGCGTAGCTGCCACACCAAGAGATGTGGACACTCCAACTCACTCTGCTCTCACGCACCATCACAGGCTGCCTGAAACCAACCCCACCCACCAGCTCCATTGTTTACTAGCATGCAATTCCACCCCATCACCTCAGAAGAGAAAGCCGCCTACAAGACAGGCAGCACTGAAGGCTGACACGGTAGAACACCATTCCCCTCCACACCAAGATGCACGCTGCCCTCCCTAGACAAGCGCCTCAAAAGCAGGAAGCCTTTTATCAGGACTGCACAGCCCTTCTCCTCAAGAACAGGGAACCTCAGTCGGAAGGCCTGGCTCAAAAATAAATGAAAGAGCAAACAGCCTGCAGGCAGACTCCTAACATGCTGCCACTTACATTCTCATCCCCTCTGCGCTGCGACCTCCCACGAAAGGACTTGGTGTCCGCCTTTAATCCGGACCCGCACTGGTAGTCAGCGGCGCTTCCAAGGCATGCCTTGCACCAGTGGGAAACTGCAGAGACAGACAGCATTGCGACTGTGGGGGAAAATACTAGACAGCAGATCACCTGGTTAGAGGACTGCACCATCCATCCGCCTGGCAGGAGGAGATGGACTGCCCTCCGTTAGCCTCACCCCTGCTGCCAGGTCCTGCTGAGGGACGCAGTCTTCACTGCATAAGACTCAAGATGACAGATCAGACAAGACAGACCACAAGCAAGAAGAAGAAGAAGGCAAATTCGCCAACTGGCCACCCTGTGCTCTTCACAGATGAAAGCAGGTTCACACTGAGCACACGTGACAGGCGTGACCAGGAGGTCTTGGAGATCCATAAGGGAATGTCTTCTACTGCCTGCAATATCCTCCAGGGATGTCCGGTTTTGGCAGGGCGGAGGGTCAGTATTAATTGATGTGGGCTGGCCATTTCTTTTAGGGGGCCTCACAGTCATCTATGTGCTTGCCAGAGGTAGCCTTGACTGCATTCGCGGTACCAAGGATGAGATCTCAGACCTACTTTGTGAGACCATATGCATGGTGCGGTTGGCCCCTGGGTTTCTTCCTAATTGCCAAGACAATGCTTAGATCTTCATGTGGCTTGGACGTGTGTCAGCAGTTCCTGCAAGTGAAGGCATTGGTATGCTATGGACTGGCCCACCCATTCCCCAGACCTGAATCCAATTTGAGCACATTTCTGGCGACATCATGACTCGCTCCATCCACCCAATGCCACGTTGCAACCACAGGACTGTCCAGGAGTTCCCCTGGGAGATGCTTTAGTCCAGTGTGAGAGGAGATTCCCTCAGAGGAGACCATCTGCCACCTCATCAGGAGCATGCCCAGGATTTTAAGTGAGGTCATACAGGCAATGTGGAGGCCACACACACTACTGAGCCTCATTTTGACTTGTTTTAAGGACATTACATCAAAGTTGGATCAGCCTGTAGTGTTTTTTTTCCACCTTAATTTTGAATGTAACTCCAAATCCAGACCTCCATGGGTTGCTAAATTTGATTTCCACTGATAATTTTTGTGTTATTTTGTTGTCAGCACATTCAACTATGTAATGAACAAAGTATTCAATAATAATATTTCATTCATTCAGATCTAGGATGTCTTATATTTGTGTTCCCTTTATTTTTTTGAGCAGTGTATTTTCTTTAAATGATTAAATATGATGTATGTTGCCTGATGCATTCAAAGAATGTATTCGAGAGATCAGAGTACATTATTACTTTTGTAAAGATAACATCAATTCCCTTAACTTGTGCAATCCTATTGTGAATATATTCATCTTAAATATGACACATCTTCAGGCTTTTTGCTGGAATAAATTAGGATGATTTAGTGTGTTTTTGTTTTATGAACTTTGATAATTTATTAGGAAGATCATGGTCACCATAGTTCATTGGCATTTCTTCAGGAAAGAAATGCCCTAGAGACATGTCCAGCTACTCAGACTAATGCATTATTATTGGAAATATGATGCTGTGGAAGAATAATTAAGTATTGCTCAGAGAAGGATCAAATTAGTCTGAAGAAACATATGATATTCCCAACTATGAATGAGTGATATTTGGCAACATTAAAGGCATTATTTACAAAATTACAACAACAAAACAGCATTAATTTCACTATTATGTCAGTTGTATTTGATCATATGACAGCAGTTCCCTTGGAAAAGAACATTGCTAAGTGCCAATTCACACAATTTTGTTCAAATTTACTAGCCATCCCTGTATAGAAAATGTGCAGCTGCAACACTTTTAAATGTGAACTATATACATATGGAGTATGAATAATTTAAAAAACATCTTTGAAGTGGTAATAGTTAAAGGTCTGAGCCATCCGTTCTCTTTAAAAGAGTTGCATATAATTTTGAATGCACATTCTTGATTAAACATCTGGCATTTAGATATTTCTGCTAGGGTATATGTAAAAAGAACAGTGAGAATCAGTAAGGCCTGTTCACAAATTTTCTGTTTTTAAAGTCTGAAGGAAAAAATGCTTCTTTATGTGTTGTGTTCAGCAATGAGAAAATTGTATTAAAAAGTTAAAATGTATACTAAACTTTATTTAATTCAATAAAATGAATTTTGTGATTAGTGACATAGTTCCAGAAATTTCTAAATAAGTAAATAAGTAAGCAAGCAAGCAAACAAACATGAATTTAATCAAATAAAACCTGCTGGAGGAAGGCAGGGATAAACTACTATCATACTGTTACCAGGATAACATCATAGCTGCATTCATAAAATCCCCAGAAGTCATGACAGTATGATTTGTCATTCTCAGCCATCCAGGTCATCGTTATTCCAAAAGTGTTTTTTTTTTTTTTTCAAAAGGCAATTGGACTTTCCTTGAAGACATTTTGTTTCTCATCTAAGAACTGGAAAAGCTTCTTGGATGAGAAGAGAAATGTCTTCAAAGAACAACAAAGAAAATCCTTTTGGGATAATGGTAGGATCGTTGTATTAGTCAAATAATTTCTTTTCTTTCAGTCCCATTGGACATAGATGAAGTTTTGAGTATGCGAAAGTGGGTCTTTTAATTCTGTCTTAAGGATGTACAGATTGTACAATATTTATATATTTGAGTTTTTCTTCCAGACTTGAGTCTAGAACAGCTTACAAATAAATGAAAAGGGCATTGTATCATTGTAAAAAGATTTTTAGGAAACAGATGGGAAAATATCTGCATTTTTGGCCTCTCACAAATCTTTTCACCTAAGCATACAGTTAAAAATAGATACTATTTCAAGTTGATCTAAATGGTTCCTCCTTTACCAAAATTTAGTATGTTTAATCACAAATTTTGAATTTTCCGGATTTCTGGGAGTATGGGTGGCTTTCTTAAGTCGAACAGAAGGAGTGAATTGTGTTAGTACAATGAGCAATAATAAAAAATTGAATATTGGAGGGAAACACCCACAGTTTGGGATTTTTCCCACCCCAAATAACAAGGAGAAAATACATCACATCATGTGGCCAGTTTTGCTTCAGCTGAGAAATAAAAAGAACCGAACCAGAGCATTTCTATCTATAGAATTTCCATGGCCTTGCTGATCATTTTCCATTTAAGATGTCTAATTCTGATTTCTGGAAATATAGTCAGAATTCAAGTGACCAGTTTTAAGCAGCTTTGGTCTGACGCCGTAAGACTCAGGATGAAATGACAAGGTTACATATTAATTCCCTCGGTTATCTAGATCAATTTGTGACTTGTGAGCTTTGCACACCTTTACCAGTTAATGTATGTTATTATTTATTTGGATTTCTATCTATTTTTTTCAGTAGGCTTTGGAATACGACATTCAAAGAAGTACTAAAGTTACTATAAAACAGACCATAGAAACTGTGATCCTTCCAGCTGAATGCACTAATAACCTTTTTTTCCCCCATCAACAAAAATGGATGAAAGGGTCAAGGGCCAAATGGTAGTCCACTGCATATAGTTGCTTGACTGAAGTGCTTATATTTCTTTCAATTGATGTCATATTTTAAAGTCTCTTCCATAGGAATCAAAATGAATTAAAATAAGTTACTTTATCTAGTTGGTGACCTGCTGTTTTATTTAGAGAAAGGACTATGTAATATTTCAGCCAACTAAACAGCCTGATATTAATTAATTTCCTTCCTTCCTGCCTTCTTTCCTTCCTGCCTTCCTTTCTTCTCTTCCTCCCTCCCTCCCTCCCTTGTTGTTTCACAAGATCTACATAGATTCTGTCAACTCGAAATTCAACATTAAACAAATCCAAGTTCTTTTCAAAGAGCTAATATTAAATCCTGCTCACAACAGAATACCCTATACCACCAGGCTTGAGATTTTGGGCTTGGACAACCTTAAACTACACCGCCTATGGTTAGACTTAAGTGTAACACACAAAATTATCTGCTACAATGTCAATGACTACTTCAGCTTCAACCACAACAATACAAGAGCACACAACAGATACAAACACAATGTAAACCACTTCAAACTTGATTGCAGAAAGTACGACTTCAGCAACAGAGTGGTCAATGCCTGGAATGCACTACNAGGTCTGTAAGGGGTGCATAAGTGTACCACCATGCCTACCGTCTCTGTCTATTGACCCATTTATTCGTGCCTATTTCCTGTATTCTTACTCATGTTTATACTTATACCTATTATCTTGTAAGCGATTGACAAATAAATAAATAAATAAAATAAAAATAAAGAGCTAATATTAAATCCTCTTCTTTGCGCTGTTATAATTTGATGCGATGAGCCTGCAATGGCTCAAAAACAAATCCAGCCAACTTCAAGCACTGTAAATATAATGCATATTTTAAGCATTAAAAAAAAACATACCCAGGATATCTCAATGCAAACATAAATCTTTGTGAAAATTCTTGAAAAAGAAATTTGTATGAATCTTGATTTTACAAAACTATATTGAAACCTATATTGTGACCATTATCTTTTAGAATTTTTTGGGGGGGAGCAAAGCATTGAGTTGTTTGGAATGAAACTGTCCTTTTTACAAAATTCTGCCATGTCTCTGTGAATTGATCTGTCAATTATCACTGCAAAGGAAAGCGGGACACAGTCCAACTTACTCTCCTGCAACTGAAGTTTACCAAATTGCACATAAATATATGGGATTAAAGTAGGTTCCTACTGTAGACAACAAAACGGTTGCTGTGGAATGGAAGCTCAACTTTACAACTTTGAATAGAGAAAGAAAATATTCATACTTTTTTTTATTTCTTAGAGAAGGTTATGGGGAAAATGGTTATTCCACTAAGCTTTATGTTTGTCAGGAACACAAGCTACATTAGCATTCCCACAAAGAAGAAAAGGTATTAACTTTACAGAGGATAGAAAATTGAAAGGATAAGTAAATATCTCTACAGTTATCCTGCTTGCTCTGAAAGCTTAATTTGATTAGCTATAATGATGTTGGCATTGAATAGTAGCTTGTTTTTAGTTTTATGTTTTTATTGGGGGCATGATATATATCTATGAAAATTATTTTTCTCCTCTGCCAATTTGTTTAATAAGATCACTTATTGTCTCTTGTTGCCATCTCAGGAATAATACAATTTAGTGGGAAATGAGAAATCATATCTTCATGCCTCTGGGTTAAGGATAGGTCACAATTAGCTTTTTGTATAACATGCTAAGCCAAAACTCATGGTTTAAAAACAACAGGGGTTGGTTTCCACAGTTCACTAAGTCAAAACCAAGTAAACCGCATGTTGGCTTAGAACAATGTGCATATATAATAATTATATATAAGCAGTTTGGTTGACCGTAAGTAAAACATTTTTCCTGAATATTGATCTACATAAGAACAATTCTACTGAGACTGTAGGAGAAAATTATATTCTACAGAATCTGAATAAAATGTTAAGACTTGCTGTTCAACATGGCAAGATCTGAAATCTAGGCATGTAGGAATAGAACAACATTTTCTATACTGGCATTGGTAGGTGTCAGTCAACCAAGTAGCAAGCTGGCTGGTTGCCATAGTCCAGGTACTGTATATGTAATCCAGGCAGAGCTTTTACAGTAGAAGCAAAGAGTCCTTTTTGCCTACAGTTAAAAACAGAATTGTAATGTAAGTCAAGGCTTGGCATGGGTTGAGACCAGGAATCCAATAAACAAATGACACATCCAGGGAAAAGACAAGAAACACAGTGAAATGGAATCCATAGCCAATGGCACAATAGGACAAAGTAAACACCACAGAGCTGAAGCTTGACAATTTGTTCTCAGAGTTTTCTCCCAGTAAATCACCATTCTGAGCTTCCATCCAGTGCATGTTTGAGATCTGAGTCTGCCTCTTGGTCAAGCTCTATGGACCTATGAAGATCAGCTGTCTGCCCTTGGATCCTGAAGGCATCCTTTTGCTTGGGGCTGGATGGATGAAGCTCAGAGGCTGAGAGGCTATCAGTGGATGCAGCAGGAGTACTGGGGCTTCCTGAATCTGCTTTAGTCAGAGTGGAGTCATGGGACCCAACCAGTGGTGGGATTCAAAGAATTTTTTACTACCGGTTCTGTTGGTGTGGCTTGGTGGGCATGGCAGGGGAAGGGTACTGCAAAATCCCATTCCTTCCCCACCCCACTAACCTTCTTTCCAGCTCTGTTTTCCTCTGCAGGACAACAAAAGAAGACCCAGCCAATCAGCTGGGACTCAGGAGGCAGAGAATAGATGAAGGCAGGGCCAGTCAGAGGTGGTATTCACTGGTTCTCCAAACTACTCAAAATTTCTGCTACCAGTTCTTCAGAACTGGTCAGAACCTGCTGAATACAACCTCTGGATCCAACCCTGATGGAGATCACTCCAGGATTCTTGTCCCTCAAAGCTCCCGTCTGTATTTTATCTTCTTTATTATGCAAAGATGACCACAGGAGGTCATAGTAGATAAGATATGTGAAAATTTGGTAGCTCTAGGGTCAAAAACAGTTTGAATGAGTCTACCTTGGACCATATGGACTATTAATTCCAACCAAATGCTCAATACAGTCCTTGTGAAAACATTTCTATTAAGACTTCCCTTTAGCCAAAAGGAACTTGCCACTTCACTACATAACTGGTTTTCTTGAATTTAAATATGAATTACTAAGATCAGTTAATAGAAAGTCCCATTGTTTTGCCATGTGTTCTTCACTTCTTTTTTCACACTATATAATAATTATGTGCATGTATAGTAAGTTGGCTTAAGAAAGGATTAATGCAGTAGGCTAACTGATCTGGAAAAATGCAAACAAAGCAGAAATAATTGATTTTTTAAAAAAAATATTAGATATTTTTTAAAAATATGCTATAATAAACCATTGCTTTATTATAGCAGATTGGGCTATAAAGTATGAAATAACTAAAGAAAAATAATCAGGAAGGGGATTCTGAAAAAAAAAAGTCTGAACCCTAAGTAAATATGCAGGAGGATATGGGTAGATAAGGAAAATCTTGGAATATTTAAAGATAAATGGACATTCAACAAATAGATACATGATGAAAAAAAAGTATAGTAGCTTTTGCCTGAAAATTGAAATATCTTCATGTGCTTTTTGAGAAAGTTTAAAACAGCAAATAGAGAAAATGTAGGGTCCAGAAAAAATGAAATCAGTAGTAATAGTTTTATTGATGCAGAAAATAATTTTTGATATAGCCAATGGAATTTTCTCAATTAAGCACTAACCAAGTATGGATTTTCTTATTTTTTATGAATTGGATTAAAATGCCAGGGTGATAACAAATGGAACTATCTCCTCATCTTTGAAGTTCATGGAATAATATATTTCCTTTGTTTATTATAGGACAGAGAGAAGGAAGGCATCACCTCGCTTTTCTCACTGGACTTCATTGATCTCCCTATAAATTTAAGGGCATTTCCCTCTCCTTCCCTTTCCCATTACGGAATGCTTGCTCATTTGGGGAACATAATTATTTCAATTATATATGATGTGATGTTTATTGTTTTTATTGCTGCTGGCATAATTGCTGTGCTGCTTGTGAAACTGCACAATACTAAGAACCTTTTCATGTTGGACTGAAACTTAGTTTGGTGACTTCCTCCCACAAACCTCCAGTTTATGGATAGCAAGCTACATACCACCACACACCACCACCACCACACACCACCACACACCACATCATCACACCTAAGCTTCACTCCTAAAAAAAAAATCTGGGAGACAGACAGACAGACGGATGGATGGATGGAAAGACATATGGATGGTTAGATAGATATTTTTGCCCTTATTATTTTTTAGAAATACCTCAAGGTACTGAATATACCTAATACTTTTTCCTGTTTCTATTTCCCTACCAACAATAATCTTATGAGTTGGGGAGAAGGCGGAGCTTCGTCTCGGTGCTACAGCTGCGATCTCGGGGCTCTGAGATCGCAGCTGATATTTT
>BHFT01071704.1:0-27165 GCA_004320025.1 Laticauda laticaudata | reverse complement strand
CAAGAGAGATGAACCATTAGAGGGTCCCGGTGAAATTTTTGCGTAACTAGGTCGCCGATTTCAAACGTGGCGGGGGGGGAATCGGGGGGTCTTTCCAAAGTGTAATTTGGATGTACCTATCTAAATGTGACCTAATTTTCTCCCATTACAATTCGCTGGGCTTTTGTTAGTTAGAGTGCTGGGGGTGATATGTTGGAGGTTGAGTAGACAGTTATTTTATCCTGGACATCCCCATCGTCCATTCTCTCTAAACCTCTTTGGTAACCTGACATTGTCTGCCTTCCATTTGCAGCCAGTGGCGGCGCGGTTAATGCATGCGTATACTAGGGAGGCTAGGTATTGTTCGAATTGGATGGTGTTAATTGTGGCCGTTGTCGACACTAGGGGCAATCCATGGGTTGTGAAAAGTTTGTCGAGTTGTTTATGACTGCCATCGGTTGGTGATGAATTACTACACTTCCAGCCAATTTGAGTATGCATCTACGACAATTAAAAAAGGTATGTCCCAGTCGGACCGCGAAGTCAATGTTGGATCCGAGACCAGGGCCTCGTGGGCGTTCCAGTCCCTTATGGGTGCTTGATGGTGGGGAAGGTTGGTTTCTTGGCATTAGTGCAGTAGCAACCAGTATTCAATATCTTTATCTAAACCAGCCACCAGACATAGGCTTCTAGAGGCTTTTCATTTTTACAATACCAGGGTGGCCCTCGTGAAGCATGCCCAACACTCTAGTCTGTAGTCTAGCGGAATTACCACCCGATCACCCACAATAAACAGCCTTTTTGAATTGAAAGTTAAGTCTGTCTGTCCGGAAGGGTTTAAAGTTTCAGTTTTTTGGTTTCCGGCCAGCCTTTCCTACCCCAGTTTAAAATGCGGGCATCACTGGGTCTTGGCGGTGCTCTGGCGACATCATTGCAGATATTGCAGGTTCGGGACATGTTTCTATTTGCAGGGTGGTCTTGTTGGCGCTGGGTCTTCCTCTGTCGTGGGCAGCGGTGTTCGACTTAATGAGTTGTATGGGAGATTTTTTCCCGAGTCGGTTGTTCAAGTGTGTAAGAGTATGCTGCTAGGAATTCTGACCATCTGGTATCCGCGGGACAAATGTTTGGGGTAGGCTTTGTTCTCCCAACGCCAGAATTCTAAGAAACGGTTTACATAGAGCAGTTAAACTGGAAAATGTTTCCATAAGAGGTACTCGTGAAAACGTTTCATCCGGAAGAAATTGGCAGGCTTCTCTGTCTAGTTGACTATAGTTAGTTCTGCTTTAGAAAGAGTCTTTGAGTAATAGGCGATGGTGCCTCTTCCCATCTGGCAATTGGTGGCTCACGGATGCACCGACTCCAAACGGTGAGGCATTGCAGGTGACCGTCAATGGAAGTGTGTTACTAAACGTAGATAAGAACGGTGTCTGAGGTTAATAATTTTTTTATTCTTGGAATGCCTTTTGTTTTCTTGACCCAAGTCCAATTATTTTCTTATCCAGCAAACGTTGTAATGTTCTGCTATCGTTGCTTTGTGGGGAGGAATACGTTATAGAAATTTATTAGACCCAAAAATGCCTACAATTCCATTTTGTTTTTTGGTTGTGGTGCGTCTCTAATAGCCTTGACCTTTTTTTCTGTAGGGTGTATACCCTCTCCGTCAATTAAGTAGCCCAGAAATTAAACGCGATCAGTCATTAAGCAGCATTTTTCCTTTTTAACTTTCAGGCCGGATTCTCTAAATATTGTTTAGCAACTTCTCTTAGTCTTTTTTCTAGTTGGGTCGTATCTTTAGCCGAAATCAGGACGTCGTCAAAATTGGTACGACCCTTTTATCCATTTAATAGGCATTCCATGAGGCTTTGGAAAACGCCTGGGGCAACGCTTACTCCAAATTGAAGTCTGTTACACTTGAATGCCCCTCTGTGAGTTACTGTTGTCTGTGCTCGGCCGTTAATGGGTCTACTGGAAGCTGTTTGGTATGCTTGTGCTAAATCAAGTTTGGCAAAAATTTTTCTCCCCCAAGTGAGTGTAACAAATGTGGTACTTACTGGCACAGGGTATGCGCTTTGTTGTAGCGCATGGTTCAGGGTAGCCTTGTAGTCTCCACAGATGCATACCCCCGTCAGGTTTAACTGGTGTTACTATTGGCGTCTCCCACCTAGCATGGTCAATAGGTTCTAAGACCCTTGGTCAATTAATTTATTCAATTGTTTCTCTATTTTTGCTTTTAACACAAAGGAATCGTCTGTCCTTTAATCTTCTAGGGGCCACCTGGGGGTCTAAACTAAAGGAAATTGGGGTCCCCGGTACCTGCCTAGGGTGCCATCGAAAACGTCCTGGAACTTGTGAATCAGGCTTTCTTCCCAGTCGGTTGCGGCTACTCGGCTCACCCCGGTCATTCCGATGCCAATGGTGCAAACCATTCGATGCCCAGGAGGCTGGGTCGGTCTCGGTTGATATTGTTAGAGGCAGGACTTCGACGTGCTGCTTGTAGGCAACTCGGAAATGTCCTAACCTACCACAGGGATTGATTCCTTGGTAGTCCTTTAGAATTAATTTTTGTTTAATTTTTATTTAATTAATAAAATATTAATTAATAAAATATATTTTAATTTGATATTTGGGACCAGTCGTTTGATTGTGTCCCAAGACACAATTGACGGAAAGATCCTGAATCGACTTCATCTCAGGGCTTCCTTCAATATTTACGATGATTTTGACTTTTCTCCGCTTTCCGTCTGAGCGCTTCCAATGTGACTGTTTGATGGGTCTTTTCTCGGTTATGGCTTCATTGTTGCGCTCCCACTTTTCTTGGCTTGCTTCGATTCAGTTTGTGGTGAGAGTTTACTGCGTCTGTTAGGGCTGTTATTTTTGCGATTCCTACAGACTTTCTCGATGTGTCCCGTTTTCTTGCAAGCTCGGCAGATGGCATCTAGGATCTGCAATCGGCTCAAGGGTGGTTTCCTCTGCAGCCGGCGCATTCCCGCAGTTTTTTTTTTCGTGCCTTTTTTTGTTGGCGTACAGGCGGTGGCTCATCATCATCATCTTCTGATTCTGATGTTTCGTCAAAATCTTCGTGATGTGTGGTGGCGGGAGCTTGCTTCTTTTCTCTGGCTAGGATCGTTTCGTCATTATTCGCATTCATTTGCTTCATAGTGGCCGCTGACTTTTTCGGGCTTCTGCGGCTGTGGCTTCTGCAATTGCTTCAGCCACTGTTATATTGGGTTTATTTAACAATTTGCTTTGTAAATAGAGTCTTTTAGGCCTAGGACACTCGATCTCGCAGGGTTCATCTAAGTTCAGGAACTCGCATGCTCCCCCCAGTTGTCGGAGGGCTGCACAAAGTCAGCGATGGTCTCGCCTTCTTTTGTCCTTTGGTAGAACTCGTGCCATTGATGAGATTTGACACTACTGGTGCGTAGTGGGCCTTTAGCATCCTGGAGTTCAGGCCAGGTCATTTATTTTACGTTCTGGGCTTCGCCAATGCTTTGGCCATCTTGAACATAGTTGGTCCACAATGCGTTAGGGAAGATAGCCTCTTACGGCTGGTCTGAGACTCCTCCATCTCGTTGCTTTCTAAATACATTTGAAAACGGTCTACGTAGGATTCCAATCCTCTTCATTGGGATTGAAGGGTGCGGGCGGTGCATTATTCTGCATTATTTCTGGCCATCGCTTCTAGCCTGGATTTCAATTCGCCGCGTGCACAGTCTCACGTTTTAGGATGATCCCATCCTCATCGCCAGTGTTCCATCCGGAAAAATGCAAGGTAGACCGGGTTCCAACAGCAAATATATTTATTTTGCTATATACAGCAAACGGAACAGTTTGGCTCAAGCCGCGGTCGCCTTTATATAAGGCTTGCCTGCCGGCTTGTAGCCAATGGCAGTTACTTGATTTTGCCGCCTTTCGGTGGTTCTCCTGGATTGGTTCCTCGTGAACCAATCCCATGCAGGCCCTTCTGGCCAATCATATTTGAGACATTTGGAGAATACCATTTTATACAGAACATGATCAACATTCAAATGCTTGGCAACAGGTTCGTACTTATGACCATTGCTGTGTCCCAAGGTCCCGGCATCCCCTTTTGCAACCTCCTGACAAGCAGAATCAAAGGGGAAGCTGGATTCGCTTAACAACCGGTTTGCTAACTTATCAATGGCAGCGATTCGCTTAACAACTGGGGCAAGAAAGGTCGTAAAATGGGGCAAAGCTCACTTCACAAATGCCTCACTTAAGCACAGAAATGTGGGGCTCAACTGTGGTCCTAAGTCAAGGAGTACCTCTAGCTTAGCAGGTTGTGTGAATCCAACAAATTGTGGGGAGTTTTTTTCAATAAATTATAGTTAAATACGGCTATGACGTCCAGGTTGGAGAATTCTGGATGTCTGCTATATCAGAGAGAGTGTGAGAGATGGGGAAAAAGAGAGAGGGAGGGAGAGGGGGAAAGAGAGAGGGGGAAGAGGGGGGACGGAGGGAGGGGAACAAAGTGAGAAAGGAAAAAAGAGAGAGGGAAGGAGTGGGCCATGTGGGGACTCCTGTGAGGGGAGGGGAGGGGTGGGCAGGGCCAGCTAGGAGTGGGATTTGGGGGCTCTCCAAAGTGCACAGAATCTTAGGGAGGGGCTCGAACCCCTAGCAACCCACCCCTGGATGGGCAGCCAAATTTTTTCATTTAAAAATAAGAAAGTAAATAGGTAAACAAACAAACAGACAAACAAACAAATAAATAAAATGTCACACTTTTAACATTTTGATTGGAGGTGAAAATACAAGGATTTAAACTTCTGCAGCAGAGAAAACAAACAAACACATTGTTCAGCTTCATGTATCACAATATCTTGACAAGTTATGGCCTAGCAATCTACACTTTAGATGGGGACTTTCACCTCAACCTTGAGCTAGTAGGGGTATATCCACCCAGAAATTCAAGAGGTACAACTCCTGGATCCTTTGATCAAGATGTCTGACCAACTTAGACATTTGTGCAACACACAGAAATTTCACAAATTAATTGTGCAAGCAGGAATTTGGTTTCATCCATAGTCATTTCCTACAGATGTATTTGATAGATTTATGTCTCTTCATGTATTTTCTAGCAGACGGATTGTGGGTGAATTATGGAGGTTATTGCTTCAGATACAGATAATCCTTGATTTAGAACTATTCATTGAGTAACCACTGAACGTTACAATGGCACTAATGAAGTGACTGATATGACCATTTTTCACACTTATGACCGTTGCAGCATCCCCATGGTCGCATGATCAAAATTCACAGGCTTCTTTCTGTGGCAAGAAAGGTCGTATAATGGGGCAAAAAAAACCTCACTTAACAACTGACTCATCAAGCCAGAGAAATTTGGGGCTCAATTGTGGTCATAAGTTGAGGATTACCTGCATATGGGTCCGGCCCTCTATGTATGAGAGAAGGAGTTGATTCAAACAAAATTATTTTTTATATAAACATTGATAATGAAGCAGTATAAATTAATAAAACTCAAAGACTTTGGCCACTTAATGAGAAGGAAGGACTCACTGGAGAGGAGCCTAATGCTGGATATGATTGAGGGCAAAGGAAGAAGAGGATGACAGAGAATGAGGCGGCTAGATGGAGTCACTAAAGCAGTCGGTGTGAGCCAGAGGTGGGATTCAGCTGGTTCTGACCAGTTCTGGAGAACCGGTCATGGAAATTTTGAGTAGTTTGGAGAACCGGCAAATACCACCTCTGACTGGCCCAGTCCCCATCTATTCTGATTGGCTGGGTCTTCTTTGGTTGCCCTACACAGGAGAATGGAGCTGGAAAGCAGGTTAGTGGGGTGAGGTGAGAATGGGGATTTTGCAGTATCCTTCCCCTGCTATGCCCACCAAGCCACACCCACCAAGCCACACCACGTGCACCAAGCCATGCCCACAAAACTGGTAGTAAAAATTTTTGAATTCCACCCGACATAGGCTATAGGAACAGGTGCCTCTTGAGGTCTTTCCAGTGTATCCTACTATAGCACAAATACTTCTATCAACATCTTCTCTGCTGCACCTCATGGTGTTGGCTCCATCTCCTCCATAGCTCATGAGTCAGATAGGTCCTATTGCCATCATCTCCTAGATCTACGGATCCCTTACTCTATCGTAATCCAAAAGTAGTCTCCCAATGTGTGAAAATGGGTAGGGTTTGTCATCTTATACCTTAGAAATAAATCCAATGAGTTGAAACCAAAGTAGGACAGAGATCAATTGTGAGAAATCATATTCCACGATTGCCGTGTTCCTGTCAACTCAAGGATGGGTGGAGGGTAATTCAGCACAGCAATCAAGAAAGGCCCTCAGTTGACTATGAGTCTTTCTCTAGAGCCAGGTTATTGTAGCAATCAACTGTTAATCCAACACTGACATGCTTTATTGATGATATGGTTTTGAACCACGTGTAACCTACATAGACTTACAGAGCTAGAAGGAACATTGAGGCCTTCTTGTTAACTCCATGGTCTACAAATTCTCAGCTTCATTTTACATCTTCCAAGAGCTACCTTATCATGCCAATAAATTAGGCAGTGAACCACAAAGGTAAAGAGATAACTGTGCAAATTAACATTAATATTGCTCATATTAAAAAATTTAATAATTATAGGTAAAGGTAAAAGTTTCCCTTGTACATACAATCAAAGGCTGCAATTGTAAAATTAGGAATCACAATATTTGTTGTTGACATATTGCCTTCATCTCATTCTCAGGCCATCAGGGAGATGATTTTAAGTCTTGTGTAGTTCTTCCTGCTATTGTCTTTTCACTCTTATTCTGAAACCATCCAAAAGGAATGTCCAAGATCCTCCTTAGAGGAAAGTCATGTGTCTATAATGAATGGGAAAAGAAAGAGACAAGAGAGACTGGATATGAATAGACAATGGGGAGATTATACATTTTCACGCTTGTAACATTTTCAAGATGAGTGAAGAGCACTATCTTTGGCATGATCTGGAGAACTCCTCCATGCAATCTATAACTTTAACAAAGGGGAGCCCCAGACGGCACAGATAGCTAAATAAATGGAGATCAAGGGAAGATAATGGGTCCAGCATGGGCATCTGTTCCTTTTCCAATTTGCATCCTTCAGACATTCAATAAAAGGCCTGAGAAGGACTTGGATCTATCTTGGACAAGTCTTTTTGTGTGTCTGCGTTGATCTCACCAAGCATCAAATAAGAATACATTCCAGTTCTCCCCAAAGAGGTCACGACGAGATTGAAATTAAAATATTTCCTCACCCACAGAGTGTCAGCAGGTTATAGTGAGTGGAGATTAGTCAGATCAGTTTATTCTCCTTCAAAGAGATTGTGAAAGAGGCAATTGATTGCACACATGTGTAATTGCTCCCTCCCCATTGTGGGCAGGATGGATGGACCCAGAAGCTGGGTACATAAGCCATCTAAAATTCTCCAGGACATCAGAAGGAGAAGAGTTCCAGAAAAGTGAAGACAACCTTTGTGAGTAAGTTGAAACCTTGAAGGGAGAAGAGAGCTGTGGTTGTACAAAACTAAAGGATCAGATGGGTTTTTATTCAAAGTGGAATGGATAAGTAAGAACATCAGATTATTGGCAAAGAAGCCAGTTTGGTCTAGTAGTTAAGGCGCCAGTCTAGAAACCAGGAAACGGTGAGTTCTAGTTCCACTTTAGGCATCAAAGCTGCATGGGTGACTTTAGGCCTGTCTCTCTCCTTCAGCCAAATTCACCTCACAGGGTTGTTGATGTGGGGAATATAGGAGGAGGAAGGAATATGATGTATATTCGCCACCTTTTAGTTATTTATAAAAATAATAAAGGTAGTATTAAGAGATATAAAGAGGAAAGGCTGTTTTTGCTTTTCATACATAGGATATATATTAGCAGACTTGCAGGAGTGAAATAATCAGTTGGCTGGAAACTTTCTATCATGCTTCCATTCTAATGGATGGCAATAGCAATAGTACTTCTTAGACTTATATACCACTTATATATACTTCTGAAGCTTATATACTGCTTCAGAATGCTTTACAGCACTCTCTGGGCAGTTTACAATATCAGCATATTGGCCCCAACAATCTGGGTCCTCATTTTACCAACCTCGGAACAATGGAAGGTTGAGTCAACCTGAGTTAGGACCGAACTGCTGGCAGTGAGCAGAGTCAGCCTGCAATACTATATATGATCCAATGAATTTTTGTTGCTCAGGGTTGAAATGAGGAATCCTTAGTGCTCTCTTCAGCTTGGTTGCTTTCTTGCAGACATTTCATTATCTAAACTTGTAAGATCATCAGTGCTAGTCCTGATGGTGTAACCTAGCCCCAGTCCCTATGAGGCACCAGCTCTGATGATGTTAAGCTACTTTTGATAATGAAACATCTGTAAGAAAACCACCAAGCTCAGAGAGCTCCAAGGACTCTTTATGCATGGTCCTGTTCCTTGCATCTCTCTCCTTCCTTCTCTCTCAGTAATATAATTTTATTAGGAGAGTCTGTGATAAGCCCTTGCATTGCATCATTGCTTATTTTTTTTGTTTCCCCTTTTACAAAAGCAAAGAAAGAAAATACAGCCCAGATGCTAAAATATGGGATAGTGAGGATTCATAAACATCTTTAGTCTGTTTACTACTTCCAATCCTCTTACTACCCTTTAAGAAATGCTTCCAAATGCTTTCCTTCTCCTAAAACAATGTTCAGTAAATGGAAAGCAGAAGGGGATATTAGTGGCAGAGGAACAGGAGTGCAGAGAGGTAGTTACGGGGTGCATTTATATTGGAGGTGGGAGTGGAGACTCCACTCCCCTTTTGAACATCCCCTCCCTGAATTCTCAAGAAGAAACATTTTTGGGAGGTGAACAAAATGCTACATCACCTGCAAGGCATTTTAGCTGCTAAAGTGCCAGGTGTGGATGTTTGTTTAGGAAGCATCTAGCTAGGTAATTAGAGAATAGATATCTGATTCTGATGCTAATTGTTATGACTAAAACTTGTGATACAGGACTTGGGAAGAATAAATAAACAGGAAGACAAAGAAGGACACCCAAAGATTTGGATCTCATAGCAGGTGAATTGTTGAATCTTGAATGTGTAGGTAGGATGTCACTGTGGTAGAAGTCCTTCATGATGGGTCATTATTTGGAGAAAGAGGAGGAAAAGCAGTGGTGTAATTCAAAATATTTTACTACTGGTTCAGTGGGGGGGGTGCTTCGTGCCCGGAGGCGCACTTTGCGTACCTGCGGAGTGTTCTAAAATGGGCAATTTTACGCATGAAAACTTACCTTACTATTAGTATTGGTGAGTAAAAGAGCTGAGGTGCGGCAATCTGATCTGCCACGCCTATCAGCTGAGCTACAAACAAAGGAAATATAGGACAGGAAAGAGAGGTGGCAGGTGGGCAAGGCGAACTGCTGACTGGTGCTACCAGATCGTTAGAACCGGTGCAAACCGGCAGCATATCACCATTGAGGAAAAGGCTTCCACAAGACAGATTCATGGTGCTGCTTGTCCCCAGAATGAGGGCAAAAGTGTTCCAGGAAGACCATTACAGGAGGACCAGTTTAGGTTAAACTTTCTTCTTGATAACAGCAACATTCTTTTTATCAATTACTTCCAGTAAGGGCACACCTATCCCTTATCTCTTCGATCAGTTTGAGGTACAGCGAAGACAAACAGTTGACATATAATTACTTCTCCACGAGGAACTTTTAAATACATTCACAAGGAATGCTGACCTGTTTTTCTCAGATCTGGTGCTGTATTAGTTGGGATGTTGGTCTTGAAACTTGACCCCTTTGGAGGACTTGAGAGCTGAAAGGGGGCTTCTAAAGGGGCAGATATGATGCTCCTTTATAATTTAGTCTGGATTGCTGTCATTGCTCTGTACTGATGGAGACAGTATTGACATGGATTTTGCATGTGTGTCAGTAAGTCATGGAGGTAACAATCCTGTTTGAGGAACAACAAGCCCTTCTTCCCTGACTTTTTGTGTTTTTAGATTCTAAGATTTTAAATTCCAGGCACTTTTTTTGGAAGGAGGACCTATTTTAATTTAAGAAAGAAAACTGTAAATATGTATAGGATGATGCTGTTAACTTTCTATGATCCCTATATATGTGGTACTATTGTCTATGGAGATTCTCAGTCATCCATGGCTGGTCCAAAGGTGCTTTTTTTCCAAAAGGTAACTGGACTTTCTTGGGTTTTTTGTCCTTGAAAAGGTTTTGCTTCTCACCCAAGAAGCTTCTTCAGTTCTCAGAAATTTTTTCAGGGAAAGAAACCAAGAAACTCCAGTTTGCCATTTTGGAAAAGCACATTTGGGCCTACCTACTACTGTTCCTGAATTGCTACCTTTATATCAATAAAAGGGCACCTGAAGTTAGGGAGAACAACTTACATGCAAGCATGGCAGTGGAAACACTTCATCAATAACTGATGAAGAAAAATAGAGTAATAGAGCTGGGTGTAATGGATGTTGAGCTGAAAACTAGGAGGTGGTGAGTTCTAGTCCCACCTTCAGCATGAAAGCTAGCTGGGTGATATGGGCTTGTCCTTCGATGTCAGCCCAACCTACCTCACAGGTAGTTGTGAGGAAAATAGGATGGAAGGAAATGCAAGGTGCAGGTAGTCCTCTTCTTACAACCGGATGTTTAGCAATCATTCAGAGTTATGACCTACTTGAAAAAGAGGATTTACAACCCAGGTCAGAAGTTCCAATGATTGCCCTCCTCACCCATTTATGACATTTGCAGTGTCCCATGGTTCCACCATCATATTATACAGCGGTTTTGCCAAACATTTCAGTGCCGTAGCAAACAATACATTCACTTAACAACTGTGGTGTTTGCTTAACAACCACTGAGAGAGCCTTGTAAAATTGTGTCAGTCACACGACTGACCTGTTTTATACAGGTAGTCCTCAACCTACAACGGCAAATTCTACAAAATTTGGGCCCTGGTTATTAAGCAAATCACTGCAATCCTTAAGTGAATCATGCAGTCCTTAAGTGAACCTGGCTTCCCCCATTGACTTTGCTTGTCAGAAGCAACTTTGGAAGGTCAAAGATTCTGCAACCCTCACAAATACATATGGGTGCCAAGCGCCTGGTTTTTGATCAAGTGACTGCAGGGACACCGCAACACTCATAAAGGTGAGGACCGATTGTAAGTAATTTTTTTTCCTCAGCACTGTCATAACTTTGAACAGTCATTAAACAAATGGTCATGAGCCAAGGA
This sequence comes from Laticauda laticaudata, assembly GCA_004320025.1. Lineage (NCBI taxonomy): Eukaryota > Metazoa > Chordata > Lepidosauria > Squamata > Elapidae > Laticauda > Laticauda laticaudata. Next base: position 15,957 of record BHFT01071704.1, on the reverse strand, counting down.
CTAACTACCATACCTTAATGTTAAGCCTGTATGCTTTGGGACCGTTCTGATTGCTGCTTTTACTGCTTTCCTTTTTATTTGCTTTCCCTTGTAACTTAATTTTTGAACTGATGGAGGATGTTAAGGGCTGGCAAGAGCGAAGTGAAGCAAGTTGATGGAAGGTGGAATGCCCTTTTATTTTTTTTCAATAGCCCTATATTTTGTATTTTTTATAACAATCTGACATACAGCAAAATAAATAAATCAAGGCAATTTTCTAGTATGGCACAAAACTGAAGGAAGAATCTTTTGCTGCTCACATCCAACATTTTGTACAACCTCATAAAGGTATCAAGAAAAAGGAAAATGCTACAAGGGTCATAAGTCTGACAAAACGGACATAAGCCACTTTTACAGTGCTGTTGTAATTTTGAATGGTCACCAAACCAATGGTTGTAAGTCAAGGACTGCCCTGTATACACACTTGTTTTGGTTGCTGTGGAACCATTCTTGTTCCTTCCGAGGGCCATCTGGCCACTGGATGGATGGTGGCAAGAGTGGTTTGGATTTCTTCCTTAACATCTACTGGTTGTCCAGATTTACCCAGCCCAGGTAGCATGTCATCTTCATATCTACCTGCAGGTGCTGTAATTGACAAGCTGACAAGATGTGTAACATGGATTGTGTTGCCAATGCCGTAAGGACGGCTCTGAGGACCGTTAAAAGGATATTTGAGAAGACCAAAGGTAAGAAAAGGGCTGTTGAAAAATGCCTCTTTATTTATACTATACACCGCCTTAATAAAGCTTTATGCAAAACTGCTTTGAAGACCTGTTATGATTAGCTCTTGATTTATCCCACTGTGTTATTCCGGTTAGGTTATTTAGCACCATACGCTAAATAAATAAATCCTGGTGAAGTAGCCATTTCAGCATTTTCAAGGATTGGGAGAGGAGGATGGCAAGGAAGCCACACATTAAGAAAGCATACAAAAAGACTATGTTATTTTTAAGAATGCAGTTTTTTAAAAAAAAAATACTATAATTCACCATCTTACTTGTAGTTTGACCAAAAGGGCTCAGGGGATCCCCTTTTGGGGGAGGCCGTTTCTGGAAATGAACTCTGACAAGCATCTTCGGGGGCCCAGCTCACTTAAAAAAATATTGTATGGGTGTGGGTTAATTCCAGCTGCACTGAAAAGCACATGAGGGAGGAAAATGCAGAGATTTGCGAAATGAAGTTAAGCAGGCCACTGTATCTTAAAACATGTGCATCGATAATATAATTTACTAGATGTGCTTTGACATCAGGGTGTCTTCAATTATCAAAAGATAAGTCTTCCCACGTTTCAAAATCTGTTTTATGCATTGAATTGGTTTTACAGGCTGTCCTGTTTCTTCAGGGTTTGAGGCATGGATATGGATTCAACACCCTCCTTGTGTGACTCTTAATGGCCTCCAGGGCAGGCAACAGGCAGGCCAATGAAGTCATTATCTCACTTAAGCCAAGGGTCTTCAAACTTGACCGTTTTAAGACTAGTGGACTTCAACTCCCACAATTCCTCCTCCAGTCATGTTAGCTCAGGAATTCTGGGAGTTGAAGTCCACAAGTCTTAAACTNTCATGTTAGCTCAGGAATTCTGGGAGTTGAAGTCCACAAGTCTTAAACTTGCCAAGTTTGAAGACCCTTGGCTTAAGTGGTGACATAATGAAACAGTTGGCCATAGCCCTTCTGCAAATCTTGGTGTCTTGCTTCCCCACAGCAAGCTCCAACATGTCTAATTGTGGGCATCCACAGTGTATGGTGATAAATGGGTATAAGTTGTGAATGAGCATCCCATTTTGTTTTAAAGTCACATATTCAGCTGAAGTCACATATTCAGCTAAAATGTCATGTCATTTCTTGGTTTTAGCTTATCATATTCTGGGAATTCAGCCAGCTATGAGTGTTCTGACCAAGGCTTCCGAGACCGTAATTACTCACACGCTTATTTTAAAAACAAGTCTTGTTTTATTGCAACGCTGAGAATTATTTTCATTCCCAGTCGGTAATGAATCTCAAACAGTCCCTTGAGATAAGCACCCAGCTTTTTATTTCCTGTGAAATGCTGCCAATAACAGAAGTGTCTAAATGAACTAGAAAAAAATACCAACCAAAGTACAAAGAACTTCAAGAATGAATCTGAACCGAACAAATGACTTTGCTTCCTGCAAAGGTTTCGTCACCTTTGCCTGTCCTTTATACCTTATGGGAGGGGCAATCACTTCTAAGCCTTACTCCCAAGTCGCCCCTTTTGTCTCAGACGCTCTCGCCTTCTAGCAGCTCTGCGCACATGCACACTGGGAACAGGCTCCCCGTGTTCCTCGGCCTCACTGCTGCCAGACTCTGGAAGCTCCGAAGGCAGCACCCCACTCCCAGATGGTCCTGGCCCCATCTCTGCATCAGATACAGGATCCTCATTCGAATCTTCTCCTGACTCCCGGACTGATCCTCTTTCTTCCCCAGTGTCCGATTCCGCTGCTGTCTGCACCGGCTGCTGTCAAACCACAACAACAGTTTAGTCAGGAAGTCATAACTAAATAAACCCATGGATCAGCACAACAGATGAACCTAGCCTGTAACAACTTTGTACAACTATCTGGTGGATTAGGTCTGCACTTAAAGTAGAGTCATTCAATGTGGCAAATGCTTGGATTTATTCTTGTTATGGTCCCTGATGAGTAGAATTCTGGGAAATCAAGAACCTTAATGGCCTTGACACAAAATGAACAATTCCTTATTTATCATTTTATTACAGCTATACAGGGTATATGAAGTCAATCCCAGAATAAACAAAACACAAAAGAAGAGAGGTCATAACAGCTTGTCAGTAAAGCTTCTAGTTTCTTTCATTCCTAGTGAATTCTTGAACACTGTTACTCAATCTTGGCAATATCCCAGCCAGTCTTGGGGCTAGGGAATTCTGGGACTTGAAGTCCGCACATTTTTGAAGTTGTCAAGATCGAGAAAACATTGGGGTAGAGAATGCAATCATTTTGCTCCCAAGTTCCTATTCCTACTCTTCTCCTAGAATGAACCAATAGCTTTGAGCTTTCTCATTCACCTAGTAAATGTTCTTACTCAATAAATCTACTTCTTGTTCTTTCCTGACCTCTGACCTTTTGGTCTTTATTTGTCTTTCAGAAGTGATTGAACACCCCTTTGAGGCACCCAAACCAGGACCTAACAAAACAGATTGAGGTCGTGATGGGTTTCACCATCCATGATATGCAGAGATCTTCTATATTATTAAAGAACACCATGTAATATCAGGTCAAAGTTCCCCAAAAGAATAAAAGTCATGTTGACCTGAATCTTTGTGTTGGCTTTCTTCTGAAGTGTATAAGAAAGGAGCTATTAAGTTGAGTTGGCTTGTTGAGTTGGCAAATGGATGATTGAAAGACTGCAATGTAACAAATCACTCTTTCTCTTAATTTATTTTGCTCCGGGAGCTTCAACATCAAGTGGCCACCAGTTAGGTAGCCTGCTAATCACATGTTTATGCAATTATTTATCTTCTATCAAAAGCTACAGGTTCAGACTAGGCAATAAGTGCCTACTCCAGGATGGAAATGAAAATGGGTGAAATTATGAAAAGTATTAGATTCTGTCTCCACAGGAAAGCCATACACCTTCCATACACCTTCTCAGCTATTTAGTCACATCTAATATCTCACAGCTTTTCATATCTGTGTTCCATCACATACCTACTTCATACCACTCATCTCTGGCTCTAAAGCTGCCCATCCCTTTCCAGTTACATTGCTTCATTCCAAAGACTGTGTTGATATTTTTTCTAGTTTAAACCCAGTTTATCCAAACTCAGAGGAAATATATATATTTTGTTTTGCAACATTAAGACTGGTTGTAGACTGTTTTTCTGTAGGTTTTGTTTTCCTACCTCCCATACTTTCCAGTCCCTGGCCAGAGTCCACTACAACCTACCTAAGCCAGAGGAGATTACAGCCTTATCAATTAATTTGACCTTAATCAGTTTCATAGCCCTGGAAAGCGACTGGTTGGCTTGGTTTTCCTCCTTTTATCATTAGGCTCAATTTTTCACATCATTTTGTCAAAGAAGCCCATCTCTCTCATGCACACAACCTCTTTTTTACAGCTATGAAATGATTATGAAATTGTGACAATGTTGTCGTGTTATCCTGCCAGCATCACTGCTACCTGAGATTAAAAACAAACAAAACAAACCACAGGAATAATCCATCCAGCAGGACAGCTTCCCTTCTCCCTAACAACTTTGTCCTCTCTCTCTCTCTCTCTCTCCCTCCCTCCTCTCCCTCTCTTCCTCTCTCTGTTCTATATTAGCATACTTGAAATACCCTTTTCTGATTGGTCCACAAATACTACAATACGATTGGTTCTTCAAGGGATGGTGGTTGGTCAACAATTCCCGCCCTGTGATTGGTCCGCCTGAGCGGCGGGAGATTCAAGGAGCCGTTATTGGCCGTGAGCTGCAAGCAGCCGCTATAAAAAAGGCAGCCACGGCTCCGCAGTTAGGCTGATTCCAGGAACCTAATAAAGAGCTGAAAGTCACGCTTGTCTCACGTCTCTTTTTCCGGCAATCTCACACTCTCCCTTTCCTATCCCTCTCTTCTCTCTCCCTCTCCTGTCTCTCCTCCTTTCCCCATTCTTCTCCCTCCTCTCCTCTCCCTTTCCTATCTTTTCTCTCTCCCCTCCTCTCCCTCTCTTCCCTTATTCCTTTCCCTCTCTCCCTCTTTTTCCCTTTCCTGTCTCCTCTCCCTCTTCCTCTCCCTCTCCTCCTCTCTCCCTTTCCTGTCTCTCTCTCCTGTCTCTCCCCCTCTCCTCCTTTACTTCCCACTCTCTGTTTTTCCAGCAATTGTTGGGACCAGAATTCCTCAACTCCTAGCATTCTCCAGCCAGCATGGTCTGCCCTGGTCTGGACAAGGGACACAAAGAAAACTGAAAGTGTGAATGAGGAGAAGTGTGTGCTGGTTATATATTTTTTTTTCAATTCAATAAGAGGATGTTGGCAGTTTTGAGAGCTGTGGCGGCTCAAAGCACATGGATGCTTTCAGGGGTGTTCACAACATATGGTCTAAAAGGGTCCAATTCTGCTTGGTTTTTTTGTGTGTATTGCAACGAAAGCTCTCAGGGGTCCCCAAAGGGGCCAAAAAGTAAAAATGGGTGACTGCAGGCAGAGGCTCAATCACACTACCAGGAACACTTGTTTGGGTTGGTCCACCTTTCTCTTGATTGGGTGGAGTAGAACTTGGCTTGCTCCTGAGGTTCCATTTCTATCCTCAAAGAGTTTCGAGGTTATCGGATCAGTGGTGGGATTCAAATTTTTTACTCCTGGTTCTGTGGGGGTGGCTTAGTGGGCCTGGCAGGGGAAGGATACTGCAAAATTCCCAGTCCCTCCCAACCAAACTAACCTGCTTTCCAGCTCCGTTCTCCTGTGTAGGGCANCTAACCTGCTTTCCAGCTCCGTTCTCCTGTGTAGGGCAACAAAAGAAGACCCAGCCGATCAGCTGGGACTCAGGAGCAGCCTGGTAGCCACGTAGGGGTGGCTGATAAATATTCCCAGAAAGGTCTGTTGAAACTTCAACAACTGTCGCTAAGCAACCGGTCATAAGTCAAGGACTACCTGCACAAATAAGTGTCAGAATGTCACACTAGAGTTTGATTGTAACACCTTGATCTGCTGTTAGGTTTCATTAATCGTCTCCTTTCCTTGGACTGGGATCAAAAAGAGTGGGAAAACTACGGATGTGGAAACATCCCTTGTGCAAGAGGCAAGAAACTCCTGATTGCAAAAATGTCTCTCAAATCTTAATCCCAGAATAGCTCAAGTTGGCAAGGAATACTAAAAATAGTTATATATATGCTTCTTTAAATGTGATCAAAATAGAATGCGAGACACAAAATGGAATTACACAATTCTAGCATCACCTTCTGATCACACAAAGAGACAGCTGAATTTCCTCCTACATATGTAGCTGTTCTTGCTATTATTATTATTTTTTCATTGCACAGGAATCCCCCAAAATTATAAAACTCAATGCATTGTATTCAGAAATTAAATTATAATTAAAAGGGGCATATCTACGTTTCCATCTGAGCTGTGCTGAGTGGAGTGGACAGTGGAAGTTGAGGTGAATAGAACTGCAGGCTTATTGATTGTTATTACCAATACATTGATACTTACCAAAGTGGCATGTGGAATTAAGGAGTTTATAGGTATTTTTTGGCTTATGACAACAATTCAGACCAGAAATTCTGTTGATAAGCAAAGAGACTGTTAAGTGAGTTGTATCTGATTCCGTGACCTTTATTTTGCCATGGTTGTTAAGTGAATCGCTGCAATTGTTCAGTGAATCATGTGGTCATTAAGCAGATCTGGCAGTCTGACAGTCTGGCAGTCCTATGACCGTGAGGCTGGGTGACTGTCGGAATTTTGAATCTGGGTCCTAAAACCCCCCAGTTTCAAATAGTTGTAAAGTCAAGGGTCTTCCAACTTCACAAGTTTAAGACCTGTGGACTTCAACTCCCAGAATTCCTCCTCCAGTCATGTTAGCTCAGGAATTCTGGGAGTTGAAGTCCTCAAGTCTTAAAGTTGCCAAGTTTGGAGACCCTTGTGTTAAGTTGAAGATTATCTAAGCATTCAAAAGATTTCCAAGAAACGGATGGATCAGTGAAGTCATATTAAATCCACCTTGCTTTCTGAATTAATCCCCTGGCATCAACACAAGGACAGGGAAAGAATACTCCACATTACAGGTAGTCCTCAACTTACAACAATACTTTTAGTCACCATTCAAAGTTACAATGGTACTGAAAAAAGTGACCTATGACCATTTTTCACCCTGACAACTGTTGCAGCTTCCCCAAAGTCATATGATCAAAATTTGAACTTTTTTTAATCGTTGCAGTTTCCTGGGGTCATATGATCACCTTTTGTGACCTTCTGACAAACTAAGTCAATGGGGAAGTTCGATTCATTTAAGAATCGTGTTACTAACTTAACACCTGCAGTGATTCACTTAACATCCATGGCAAGAAAGGTTTTAAAATGGGGCAAAACACAATGCCTCACTAAGCAGCATAAATGTGGGGTCCAGTTGTGCATTAGCTTTCTCACTTCCAATTTTCAGCAAGATCTGTCAGTGAGATCCCTCCACACCTTTTTTGTAAAATCAAGAGATAATTTAGTTATTCCCTCATTGCATGTCTACAGTTGTATACGTCTGATGAATATTACTGTTCTAACCCCAGCTTTGTCAAACTTAATAAAACACAAACTGAATTTAAAAGTAAAACTTTTTTTGATGCGATGCTGGGAATTACTTGCATTCTGAGCCAAAACTCATTATACTCAGTTCCTCCAGATAAAAGTACGCTTTTTGGTGCTGTGGAACAGGGGTCCTCAACCACCGGGCCCCAGACCGCAAAGAATGAATAATCATGATTAAAATATATATTTTATATGAGCTAAAGCTAAGAAGCCCTTTACTATTGGGGAAGAATTGATTTTGCCAGTCCTTGAAAAAGTGTTTCTGGGTGAAACTGGTCCCTGGTACAAAAAAGGTTGGGCACCACTGCTGTAGAATGCCTGCCAAGAAACAGAAGCCCAATTAAGGCTCAACATATGTAGGAAGTTAGCACCCACAACTCTCCCAGAAAATTGGAATATCCTAGGAAATACTAAAAGGGCAGAATATTTCCCCTAAACAGAGTAGAAACTCAAGAGCAGAAACTCACCTCAGAAGTAGAAGCTCACCCCCACCTTTGTTAATGGGTGGGCCATTAAGACCTGGGCCAGAATACTTTACATAACAAAGATCTCCAGGTAAAGCTATAGCAATTGCCAAAAGCCTTTTTCAGTGCATCATCATCCAGCAAGGCTCAACCAAACCTGGAACTCAGGACAACCATATAGAGTTGCCCCTGCATGTCCTCATGGGAGTCTGACAAACAATCAGAATACAAACTCCAATTCAAATCCCAACAAAGGTTATAAAACCCAGGCTCAGCACCTCAGCCTTTTTTTGATCTCTTCCTTCACCTTGAAGCATGTGATTATCCTTCTTTTTCACTTTGGAGCTTCAAGCCATGTGGTCCTCCTGTCCACCATTAAACTTTCCAAACAGCCTCCATGTTTCCAGTGTCTTTTTCCCCACCTGGAACTGAACCCAGAAGGATTTTTCTTCCAACACATAAACCAACCCCAAAACCTAGAAAAAAATGACCAGAGTACAGAGCTTCACGAAGGACTCAGAGATTACTGAACTGCTTTGCTTCCTGCAAAGCTCTTCGTCATTGAGGACTGACTTTTATCCCTGATGGGAGGGGCAGTCACCTCCCAGCCTTACTCCCAAGTCGCCCCTTCTGCTTCAGCTGCTCTCGCCTTCTAGCAGCTCTGCGCCTGGGAACAGGCTCCCCGAGGTCCTCTGTTCGCTGCTGCCAGGCTCTGAAAGCTCTGAAGGATGGGTATAAAGCAGACAGCAACTCCACAAAGCATCCGTACAAAGTCTTTTTTATTGGTTCATCAGGCATCCTTATCAACTCACAGTTATGAAGAGGTTCTTCTTAATGTCCAGTCCTTTGCATATCTGCATTATGATGTAGAAAGATAATAAACTCTCATCCCCATGATGATTGAAGCAGCTGCATGGAAATGGATTCAGGCAAGAGTGAGGCAGCCTCCCCAAACCCATCGAGGGTCAATTTAATGAGCAATCAGGATTACAGATGTGGTCACATGACACAGACTACATTTCCCAGGATACCTTAACTACATTTACCATGATGCATTCCCTTAAGGGGACAGCTCTCAATTCCTAACTAACTATCCCAAATCCCATGAGCTCTAAACTGTCTGGACGGCACAACCCCACTCCCAGATAGTCTTGGCCCCATCCCTGCATCGGATGCAGGACCCTCATCCAAGTCCTCGCCAGTCTCCCTGACTAGTTCCCTTTCGTCCTCACTGTCTAATACTTCTGCCGTCCGCACTGGCTGCCAGCGAACCACAACAATTAATCTCCTCACTCCCGTGATAAAATATTAAGGAATTTCAGGACAATTCCTCCTTTGTGGAGGAATACTACACCTTTGTGGTGTAAATACTACACCTTTGTGGTGTAGTATTTTTCTACCCCGAGTGATTTTTCTTTAAATTCAGCAGAACATATATTTAGGACGTACAGAGGAAGTTTCTTCCTCATATTTGGTACCCTAATCTCTCCATCAGCGACTGCATCCTGTTCCCATCAAAAGGGGATGGAAACTTACTCCTCAGTGTGAAGTCATTCCGTTGCCATGACAACAAGGAAATCTGACTTGACAAACCTATGGCAACCAGGAGAGATAGTTGCTATGGCAGTAGTTGGCAGGGCCCCAAAAACAAAATGGTGCAGGAGGCCCGACTGAGAAATTTTAAGGCAAAGGCCAGAAGCGTCTGCTTGATTATTATCTCTTTCTGATGACAGAATATTCTCATGCCACATTAGCCATCCAATAGGTGAAGCAGACTGCGTCATTTCGATGCTTAACATGACGTTGATGGAGGCTTGCAAGAAGAGAGGTAGTTGCAATATTTCCTGGGGATTTCTGAGTTTTTTCCAGAGAGGTTCTCAGGCTACAGAAATAATCAGCTCTCTAAGACCCCTTTATCAGGAAGGGATGGAAAGAAGGTCTTAAATTCTCACATGTAGTAAGAGGCTTACATTACCCTTCAACATTATAATCCATATTTGAACCTTGTGCTGCAAGCACAAAGCACAAAGCAGCAGAAAAAAAGCAGAGAGCACCAGAACTCAACCAAGTTCCACATATGAAGAATTACAGGAACTGGGCCTGGATAGTCTAGGGAAGAGAAGGACCAGGGGAGACATGAGAGAGGTCTTCCAATATTTGAGGGGCTGCCACAGGGAGGAAGGGGTCAAGCTATTTTCTAAAGCACCAGACAAGGAATTATGGATGGAAGCCGAACAAGGAGAGATTTAACTTGGAAATGAGGAGAAACTTTCTGGCAGTGAGAACAATCAACCAGTGGAACAGCTTTGCCCTCAGAAGTTGTGGGAGCCCCAACACTGGAGGCTTTCAAGAAGAGATTGGACTGCCATTTGTCAGAAATGGTGTAGGGTCTTCTGCTTGGGTGGGGGGCTGGACTAGATGACTTATAAGGTCTCTTCCAACTCTGATTATTTGTTATCTGTTATCTGAATTGCTCTTTTCAAGCCACAAAACCAGGGTGGGGAACTATGCTGCCTATCCTCTTTATGACCTGTGGACTCAACTCCCAGAACTCCTGAGCCAGAAAAGGGAAAAATAATTATGCTATCATTGTATTTCTGTGCTGTATGAATCTATCTGTGAAGTTATACCCTTGGTCAAAAAAAAAAATGTCCCAGGAGATTCTTTTGCTGCATATATTAACAGGACGGTTGACATTAAGTTTAAGATATGTGTGCTTCAACACCCACACATCTTAAATTTGTCAAGATTGAGAAACATTCTTCTGTGTTATACTTCCAAGCTGCAAGTTCTCAGTAGCAGCTTGCTTCACACACAATACAATACAAATAATTTATCTGTGGTGAAGTTCTTTAATGAACTGCTTCTTCCGATAAATGCTCTTATTTATAATTGTGTTTGGAAGCCAAAGCCATGATCCTTCAAGCTTGGATCTGCGCTGTAATCTTCCTGGGATGATTACTGTAACCAGGTTGCTGATCAATCTCATTCACAAAATAAAATTATTCAAAGTGATGGCTTGGATCTGTTGTTGGTGTTGAAAATCAGCCCACCTGCCCCAGTTTTAGTGGGTGCTATCTTTCAAAAGATGGGATGTACCAGCACCTGCCTCTTTTGAGTGGTAAAACTGGTTCTGCATACTTGTTTTGTGACATGTTTCCTGTGAAGATAACAGAGTGGCCCTTCATATCTGTTTTCTTATCTGGGTGTGTTAAGGTATCAATCGTTCTTTGTTATATATACTTTTTCTTAAGAATGTTGATTATATATGTTCATTATTGTTGTTTTTCTGTTGACTACTTTGTTATTCATATAGTTTACCAATGACAGGCTGACAATTTGTAAGTATATTTAGTAATTTAACAGTTTAAAATTATTTTGCCCTGCTTCTCAAGAGGTGGGAAGCTAAATTGTTGTATTATACCAATCAGCATTCAGTTAGGGAGGATATCATGTTGTTGTTTTTAAGACAACAACGTTTTTAATGTTTTTGTTATTGTGTGGGGTTTTTTTGTATATTTTGGTGTTTTGTATTTTAATCTTTTTCCCATAAATAAAGGATGTTGATTATAATTGTTAATCTAATTGTTAAATCAAATACAAACTAAGAGAAAATAGAATGGTAAGTAAAAATTGAAAAGGAAAGAGAAAGAAAAAGGAAAAAGGAAAAAATGTAAGCAAAAAAAAGTTTGAATATAATAAAGAAAGAAAAAATATAAAGAAGTGACTTCCAACAAAGTTAGTACTCTTTAACCCCTCCAAGGTCACTGTTTATCCTGTGTCTTATCTTTTTATCTATAAACGCATGTATGAAACACCATCTTTTCAGTTGCAACAGAAAGTCGTGGTTTTTTTTAAATTCAGCAGGGGAACCACAACATGCAATCAAATTCCCTCCCCTTTTGATGTGGATCACATGCATTCCAAAACACACAAAAAAGATGCATCCAGTTGTGGCTACCATTTTTATAGTTTTGCCTAGATACTCCCAACTTCCATATCTCAGTAGCAGCTACCCAGTTTTCTGTTTGAAAGCATATTGGTGGCAATCAATAATTCTTCTTGTTTGTTGCAGAGCTCCAACACAGCGCTCTCTCTCCCTCTCTCTCTCTCTCCCCCTCCCCATTGCCTATATATGGGCCCTTATGCCCCTCACAGCTCTAGAGTTTATCTTCCACCCTCTTCAGGATGTCCATCCTGAAAACTTTTGAGAACACCACAAACCAAACCAATCAATTCTCCTTCCAGCTGCCCAATAGGAGAGTTTAAAAGTGACATTATCTCCACCACTACCTGAAGTATTTCAGATGCTACCACTAAAAGCTTCTGATCACCAAATCACCCCAACCAAGAAAAAGAAAATATATTGCTGGCATACACACATCTGATATAGTAGAATGTAGATTTGCAAGAGGGAAGGGACCTTTCCCAGATGGCAAAGAGGCAATGGAGCTTGGAAAGTCTGGTACCAGAAGAGGGCTAAGACGGACCCTCCCTAGCAGTTTGCATACATCTATATAGTAATAGTGATGCAGATAGTTGCTTTAGTCTGGCAAGATTCTGTCTTCGGGTGAACAACAATGAAGAAACTATTCAGAAGTAATTCCATGTTTTCTTCTTGGTTCTTCTGGCCTGACACCTCCCTCCATTCACACATTCAACACATGACCTATGCATTTGCAAACAAAGAAAAGCAGTTATTATTGCCACTCTGTTGGGAAAGAGTAGAATCTATTGATATATTAGATAATATTTAGCAGTCAGGCAAATTGTGCAATAACTTGGACTGGAGTTATAATTTTCAGTGTATGTGTGTGAGAACCTCTCTGCATGTGTGCCTGAGAGTAATAATGACTCAGTTGAACCAGAGGTAAGATGATATAAGAATTCAGAGCCTGCTGCTTATCTAAACAAAAACAATTAACCAGTTTATTCAGTGATAGTGAAATTGACCGGAAACAGAGCAAAAGAACTAAGTCCCAGTTCACCAAAAAGGCTACCATGTCCTTTGCACCAACTTCCACTGAGGAGATACAGAATTTGTTTATGATTTCTATGTATTTATTGACAACTGCACAACTTAGTACTGACTCTGGGTGGTAACAAATTTAAAGCAAGTCCAACACCAAAACACAGATTAAAAAACAAACAAACTCATAAGGGAAACCAACATATATCACAACAAGAACATATAATACACATCAGGTGAACCACTCCATCCAGCACTCCATCCTGAGGCAAAGTTGTATTTTCAGAATTGGTTTGTTTAAATTTATTAAATTTAAATTTGTTTAAAGCCTTGCAAGATCAGGGACATCTGAACTGAGCCAATTCGGTGTCGTAGTGAAGATCCTGGTCTAAAAACCAGGAGATGGTGAGTTCTAGTTCAGACTTAGGCATGAAAGTCAGCTGGGGGGGACTTTGGGCCAGTCTGTGTGTGTGCGTGTGTGTGTGTGTCCTTGTCTCTGTCTCTCTGCCTGCCTGTCTGTCTCTCTCTCTCTTTGTGTGTCTCTGTCTGTCTGTCTCTCTCTCTCTCTGCCTTACCAGGTTATTGTGGAGAAAATAGGAGAAAGGAGCAAAGGTGGTATTCAGCAGGTTCTGACCAGTTCTGGAGAACCAGTAGTGGAAATTTGAATAGTTCAGAAAACCTGCAAAATACCACCTTTGACTGGCCCTGCCCTGCCCCCATCTATTCTTTGCCTCCTGAGTCCCAGTTTATCAGCTGGGTCTTCTGTGGTTGCCCTGCACAGGAGAATGGAGATGGAAAGCAGGTCAGAGGGGTAGGGAGGCAATGAGATTTTGCAGTATCCTTCCCCTGGACTGGGGTGGGAATGGAGATTTTGCAGCATCCTTCTCCTGCCATGCCCACCAAGCCACACCATGCCCATCAAACCATGTCCACAGAACCGGTAGTAAAAAATTTTGAATTCCACCACTGGGAAGGAGGGAGGGAGGGAAGGAAGGAAGGAAGGAAGGAAGGAAGGAAGGAAGGAAGGAAGGAAGGAAGGAAGGAAGGAAGGAAGGAAGGAAGGCTGGTTGGTTTCAATTTTAGATAAACCATCACAACATCAGGAGAAATGGTCTGTCTGGATTCAAATAAGTCAATGCTTCAGAGGCAGGCAGGTACAGAGCCTATTTTGAAGTGATGCAAACAATGCCACAAGAAAAACAAACCCAACACAAAAGCAAATAAAAGTGGAAAATTGTCCAAATGGCATTTGAAACATTACACCCTATATTTCCACTCAGGATAATATTTGTATATCTACTCTGATAAGAAAAACCTTACGGATATAAGTACGGTGAGGAGATTTGAATAAACATACAGCTGCATACTAATCCCACCCACCCCCACCCCCCGGTGTGGTATTTTGATGAAAGATTTTCACCGCCACCACCACTCCAATTCTCAGAACGGTTAAATCTTTCTGACCAAATGAAAAAAATGTGCATTTCTTTTCATCGCATAATGACTCTAAGTCATATCTGGCTTCTTGGCTGCAGCTTTCAGTTTGGACGCTGCATGGGGTAAAGTCGGTCAGCTTTGAAAATATGCAGAAAAGCATCATTGGAATAACCTTGAAATTATTGGCTTTCGGTTGCAGCCACTGGAAGGGTTTATTAGCTGGCACATTCTTTGTCAGAGAGCTTGCCTTATGACCCTCGGCCACGAGGGTGAGCATGTGAGCTATGAATAGGTTCTCCTACCATCAATCTTAGAAGAATGTAAGGATGTACTGTAGGATCTTGGATGACCCATCTATTCAAGGGTTCAGTTTCCCACAGTGGCTAACGTCTGAGGTTTAGTTCATTTACCATTGTTTGGCCTTCAGTTGGCATTTTATGCTTCTTTCTTACATGTTTTTTTCTGTAAAGGGTGTTAGGGCTCCAACAAATCCACCCCTATTCAAATCATAAGTCTCTAGCCACATCTCTCAGAGTAAAAAACAAAAAAGATTTATTAGAAATGCTGTGTTGGCATTAGCTGGGTGCAGCCGACACTAAAATACACCATTCATTTCCCCCTTGACCCTGGTCTTCCCCCCACCCCCTGGATGCATGTTCTCCAATGGGACACATCCATAGCCAAGAGTCATCAATCATGCTCTCCAGTAATATTCTTGTAAGCCGACAGCTTTGGGCTGCCAAGGCGATTATCTGAGGCATTTGAGGAATGCACTGCTTTCCCCCACTCCCTTTCTATTGGCAGCTAAAAACACGAAAAGAGTATCATTTTGGTTGACATATGGTTTGTTTTATACAGATAATCCTTGACGTTATGAGCCCCAAATACAGTAGAACCTCTGATCACGACCATAATTAGTTCCATAACTTTGGTGATTTTTTTTCATCTTCTAATGTTTCGTCTTCAGGAATTTCTGGGTCAGGGGTCGTATTTGATCACCACCTGAGTGTGTTTGTGACCAGGTTCAAACAAATTGTGAATTCTTTGGTTGGAACCTGATTTGATCGAGGTCAGAATCGTTCATGACCAGATGTTCTACTGTATCTGTTGCTAAGCAAGACATTTGCTAAATGAGTTTTGCCCCATTTTACAACATTCTTGCCAAGTTGTTATGTGAATCACCACAGTTGTTAAGTTTAGTAACACAGTTGTTAAGTTAATCTGGTTTCCCCATTGACTTTGCTTGTCAGAAGGTCGCAAAAAGGGATCACATGACCCCGGGACATTTGCAACTGTCATAAATGAGTTGCCTGGCACCTGAATTTTGATCACATGACCAGTGGGATGCTGCAATGATAATAAGTGTGAGAAATAGTCATTGGTCATTTTTTAGGTAGTCCTAAATTGAGGACTACCTGTACTTGGAGTTACTTGTTATTGTGAGATTGTTATTATTTTTCAATTGGTGATGTGTGTCCTCCAGTTGTTGTCGACTCTTAGAATAGAGAATAGAATAGAATTCTTTATTGGCCAAGTGTGATTGGACACACAAGGAATTTGGCTTTGGTGCATAAGCTCTCGGTGTACATAAAAGAAAAGATACATTCCTCAAGAATCATAAGGTACAACACTTAATAATAGTCATAGGGCAAAATAAGCAAACAAATCATACTAGGAAACAGTCCATATAAATCGTTAAGAATACAAGCGACAAAGTTACAATCATACAGTCACAAGTGGGAGAGGATGGGTGATAAGGAGTGATGAGAAGATTAATAGTAATAGTAGTGCAGACTTTG